>VOMN01083603.1:0-14109 GCA_014899125.1 Orchestia grillus | reverse complement strand
TGCTTGGTGCAGGGGGAACTAGGAGGGTTGCTTGGTGCAGTGGGAACTAGGAGGGTTGTTTGGTGCAGTGGGAACTAGGTTTGCTTGGTGCAGTGGGAACTAGGTTTGCTTGGTGCAGTGGGAACTAGGAGGGTCGCTTGGTGCAGTGGGAACTAGGAGGGTTACTTACCACACTGTGAACTAGGAGCGTTGGTAGCTCCAGCAGTTAGCAGTCACACATGAAGCACAACAATTAAAAGGGAAAAATAAGTACATCTGAACATACCTTCAGCGTTGCAGGAGATGTCCGACCACGCGACTCCCACGGTCGTCAAAAGTTTCTTTAGTTCCAAGAACACTCATAAACAAAAAAGGTGTTTCTGACAAAGTACTCAAAGTCTACTAAAATCATTGAGTTGCGCTCAAGCAACAACAGTAGATGATATATAAACACTTCACTGGCTTAACACGGCACAAATGAGTCAAACTTCACAACACAGGACGACGATGAATATTTCGAAACTCGAGTGTCAAAACAATTACAATACAGCGCTAAAGAGAAGTAATCGACGAAAATGAAGGCTTCTTCACAGTAAAATGTACGAGAGTGGCGACGAAAATGGTGTTTCTTCACTTAAAAGATTCACTGACAAATAGAGTTTTCAGGATAATCGTACAGCAAACCGGTCACTCTGAAAATGTGAAGCAAAACACAAACGTTTCATGTAGGGTAACTTTTAGGCATAAGCACAGTATTTGGGCAAAACAATTGTTGGACAAATAAACACATCGTCATGTGTAATATATGAACTACTTCGTGTATAACAAACTAAAAGTTGATTTTTCGTATTTCGGTAGTTATAGCTAGAAACAAATTGTTCAGAAATCTAGACCAAGACTTCAAATAAAAATTTTGTTTTAGACTACCTCATAAATCATCAAAAGTAATGGGTTGCACAAATCGGTCGTGTCGATTTTTAGTAATTCATCTTCCGACTGATTTTAGAACATGGTTGAGTCTGGAATACATTAGGATTTGCCAACACATTCATTTAGAGATCAGTTCAAGCTATCTCTTCGTGGAAGGTTTGAGATCATATAACCTGTATTAATTCTGCAACCCTTTAAAATAGAAGATAAAAAATTCATCATCTTCACTTGATGCTTTTCTAATAGCATGAAGCAAAGAATGCCTCACAACCAATCAAAGAAATATGCACAGTTCACGGTGATGACTATCCGAAAGGACAGTACGGAAGTGGTTCGCGAGGTTTCAAGCTGGAGATGTAGCCTAATTAATAAAGAGCAATTAGGTAGACCATCCTGTAAAGAAGATGACCATATCATAAATCATTAATTGAGGATAACCCACTTCGTACAACTCGAGAATTGGTAGAAAGCCTCAACCTATCAAAATCCGCCGTTCATGAGCACCTGGGAAAGCTTGGGTTCGCGAACCACTACGATGTGCTTTGTAAACGGAATGAAAACGCGCCTCGTGACAGAAAATGAGATATGGATTTTTTACCGAAATGGTGAGAAATCAATCCTGAAGTGAGCGCCATGAGCCTCCCTTAACCACCCCAAAAGCGGGTCTTCACCCAAGACAGTTTTGCTTTATGTCTGGTGGGATTGGAAAGGAATTCTGTGCTATGGGCTTCTCCCAAGTAATCAGACAATTAATTCTGAGAAATAGAGCTCACATCTGGACGAGTTAAAAGCAACAATTCAAGAAAAACGTCCAGAATTGTCCAACAAGAAAGGTGATGTCTTAATCAAGACAATGCAAGACCACACGTTTCTTTGGAAACCAGACAAAATTGCTGCAACTTGGCTGGGATGTGTTACCCGACCCTCCATATTCACCAGGTATTGCCCCTTCGGATTTCCAATTATTCAAGCCTTTACAGGTTTTAATAGCAAAAATTGTAATCCCTTGGAAGACCTGAAAAGATACCTTGATGAATTCTTTGCGATAAAGCCACCGCAATTCTGGAAAGACGGTATTTTTATATAAAAAAAAGACGGAGGAGCATTGTCCAAGAAAATGGCTCACATTTAGTTCGTTAAAATATGTAATGGCTTATGTATATTGACCTTATTCTAGCTGTCTTTAAAGATCAGCACGAACTTTCCGGACAACTCAATAGAATACAATTTTCAGCAAAAAACATTCATCAATCAGTTTCACAGAAATTTGCCTCATCCAATGTTGAATAAATTAAATTCAAATCCGCTAGGTAGAATGCATCTTCCGGACGGATCAGCTTGTATAGAACCGTAAAACCTTGAGGTCGAAACTTGCCAGGGAAGAAAACAATATTTTGTTGCACACATTTTTGCCACAGCGGGCCACCTATTTCTCAAGAAAGTATCCCGAGCAGTGCACACGTCACACAGACGTAATAAACAATCACTAAAAACTAAGCGATGAGAAAACGAGTTTCACTCTGTTAGCCAGATTAGGTTTAAGAAAATGGACCACGCTGGTGATCCTGGGACAACAGCTCTCATCACACAGATGATGAGAGGTAGCAGCCGCCAGGTGTTAAATGCTGGAACAGGTGTGGGCTATTGCTTGGACGCTGATGAGAGAAGATATGAAGTCAGTAGAAAAGTCTAGAGCAATGAGAGATGATCTGCTCGCCCTGATGCGTGAATGATAATGAAGGAGGACAATGCAGGTAATTCCTCATTGGTAAACGCCAAACGCAAGTCAAATAACCATCGCAACGCTTTCTTTCTCTAGAGGCATCATTAAACTGCAAAAGTTGAGCCTCATGTTAAGAGATAGAAAATAGAAGATGATTGTTAATTGTATATCAGTATCAGTTCTTTGTTCTCTTTCTCTCTAGATTATTTGCAAAGTATGAAGAGCCTATAAATACGTTCTATTATGGATGATAATGGAAGAAACTCAAAATAACAAGGCATTTTCCAAAAACAGAGCACCCAGCAGAACGAGCTAGCGAGCTGGCGCATCTGAACGCGTATTCCTATCTTGGTCGACCTCAGAGTGTGATTACAAATTTTGAGGCAAAACGCTTTTTTGGGCATGTAGGTGCTTCAAATTTTTTGAAACATCGTGCGATGATGCCCATAGATCCAACATTATTGGACCACTCCTCACTTCTTTTGTTTCATTGATGCGGGTAAATGTTCAACAAGATATTCACCGCTTCTCGAAATGTGAGTCAAGCGGAAGGTAAAGCCGATGTTCAGGCTGTCATCAATGCTTTAGCAGACACAGCAGGGTGTCAGCCAGACTGGTGAGCACTGTGTATCAGCCAGACTGGTCAGCACTGTGTATCAGCCAGACTGGTCAGCACTGTGCATCAGCCAGACTGGTCAGTAAAGCTTTTTAAGTACAGAGAGCAGTTCACTGCCCCTCGTGGACTAAGCATGGAGAGTCCCCATATGTCTCTGACAAATTGCCAAATAAAGTCAGTACACCGGGCAAGTTCGGGCAGTCTAGCAAGTGTCTGTGTGTGTCTGTGAGGCCCTATCCTACTGTGCCCAAGTCAGGCAGATCAGGGCAGAACGAGTATCATTCTGAACACCGAGTCCAGAACGTGTCGTCTCCGGCCCAAGGAGTAGGCGTAGGGCTCCGGTTTGCCAACGCCATATAGGGAGTCGGCCTTGGCCACGCCACTTCCCTACATAGAAAACCAGCAGCATCTTATCGAGTCTCCGGGTGACGATTAGTGACCAAATATACCGGACAACTTACTTTACACGCTGGGCAATTAACAGCGCAGCGTTACCCTTAATGGAAGTGACACTTCGGCAGTATTTTACCATAACAGATTCAATGAATTCAGCTCTCAACACCGCTGTGAGCAGCTCAAATAAGTGCGAATTACATATGGAACGAATTATGTTAGTAGAAATGATGAGCGTACACGAAACAACGGTAGATCAAAGTTTAAATGACATGAGAACTGACAATGTGTCACAATTTTTTTACTGAAATTATGTACACACGCGGACGTAAAAGAGAGTTCCTCAAACGTCACTTATCAAGTCGTGGCTGATTTTACGCTGCCGACATCGACAAGAAGGCCCAGAAAACGTACGACGACGAACGATGCGTAGGCGTTCATTTGTTGTCTTCGAAACCGAAGAATATTCATTGAAGTTTAAACAGAGCCACCAACGAAGTGATGTTTTCAAATATTTCATGATGCGTACGATACCTTGTAATGAACATTATAAATTCTCAATTAAGGTACTGTTTCCCAAACACGTTAAATTCTAAGTGATCCTATGAGATATTTTCAGTGCCAAGGTTTTCATTGATAGACAAAGTTTGATGACAGAATTTCAACTCTTCCTTTTGAGTCAGAGTCTTTTGAAGTACATACTAGAAACGCTCAGAGTGGGAGGGTGGATGCTGGATAGGAACAACACCACCAGAATACAGTACACCACAGCAAACGAACTGCAGCAGTAAGGCCTTCTCTATCGCATGATCGACTTAAAGGACCAACACCGGCGCAAGACTCGCTGACAAGGGCATGCCACAATCAACAGCTACGTTGAACCAGGACGCAGTTTAAGCGCGTTGACCAATTCCGATTGGTGAGAAAAAGATCGCTACGGAGGCAGGCACTCCAAACCGCACACGCGGTGGCAGGCAAGGGAGAATAAAACATCACCCAAGGTACTTCTAATGTGAAGAGGGGAGAGCGGGAAACATGACGATCTTTAAACATTGTTGCACCGAGGCCTAAATAATATTTTTTTAACTCTGAGAGGATTTTCAACAGGAAATTAAGCGAAGGTCAAATTAAACAAACTCTTCAAGGCAGCTAAATTTCTCCACTCTGCTGCCAGTAAACAAAGCTGATGTTGAACATCCAAACAAAACCACAATATTAAGGGAAATCAATTGATAAAAATGAAAATAATCTTAGGATGAAGTGTTAAATCAACCACCATGAGAAAAAGAAAAGCGAGAGAAAAATCAAAAGTTACATAAATAAAACTCAACCCATTGACAATTTCTTGAAACAAAAACATACGTGGAGTAGACTTGAGAACCTGTAAAGTTCTCAATTTTCTCAAACGCGACGCAAACAACCAAAGCTGACGCCTCATGCGCTCAGAGGTCCTACTCCCGAGCAGCACCGCGTCCTCCAGTATTCCTGAAGGATACTTTGCTTGACTCTCCTCACCAAGGAAATAAGAAAATAACTACGAGGAAATAACACGATAAAATTCAAATGGATTTCACCATCACCCCAAAATACAAAATCAGTAAGTTTGGTATCTACTGCATTCATTGAAAGAACTGCAAAAAGACATTACAACCCCCATAATCTTTAGAAATTTACAAGTTAGCAACCCTTAAACTCAACTTCACAATGAAAAAACTAACTGAATAATTGAACCAGCACATCATAGGTTCAAGAAGCGGACTAGAAACGCCTACGCAATGGCCCACACTACCTGAGGCTTTTAAAGTTGAGAGCGGGAGAGCAGCGGTCACTTATCACAGAGGTCGCCACGGACAGGACGGGGGGAGAGGCCTGGACCTAATTTGGGCTGTTCCTCGGGCTGTGATGACCCACTCGCGCCCCACCGAGCAACACTTTAACACGGAAAAAATTTCACCTCAAATTTGGACAGCAGGTACGTACACGTGTAAACTTGGCAGGGCTTGTGAGATGCGACCAAGGGGAAAGACGCCTAAAGTATTTTGTCATTTATATCGAGCCTAAAGAGTAGCAGAAAACTTGCTTATCGATGTATTGGGTGGCAGGCTTTGTGCCCAATCAGAAGCGAGTAAGATGGTTTTCATCAGTGAAGGTTATTTCGTAATATAATCATGGCAATGAAAACATGCTCCGGTAAGTACGTGCGCTTGAGGAGATCGTTGGATTATCGAGGTAAAGATCATCACGTCACTAGAATATAGTGAAGCGTGCATGAACGAAAATACACGATACCGGAGACCACCATATAAAAAGAAGCAACGTTACGATGAACAAATTTAATAGTAAATGTTTCGGAATGTCTGTATTCTATCATAAAAAAGAAGCAACGTTACGATGAACAAATTTAATAATAAATGTTTCGGAATGTCTGTACTCCATCATCAGTTCTGAAACAGTAAAAAACTATGAAGACACAAAACGGTGTAACAAACCTCAGCGAAAACCGCCTTGCGATATGACGGGTTTAACGGGAATAGATCGATTTTTACCAAAACGTTACTCGCAAACATTCACGTCATCATGAGGGAATTATTTGAAAAATACACAAAAAAACTCAGTCAAAAGATATTAACTTAGTTTTAATATGCAAGTCCTTCACTGAAGTAGCGGAAGTTTCCAACATCTACCTGTCTCAGATGTTGCCAAGTCACAACACTCGCGACAAATTTCAATATACCTTTCCGAACTCGACAGAAATCAGAATTTAACGGGAAACTAGCATTTCAGCTCTGGCCTAGAACTATGTTCAGGGTACAACCTAGATTTCATCTTACGAAATGAAAAAGAAAGAAATAATTCTTGGCAGTGAAAAATTCGTAAAATCTATAAATTTTGTACTTGAAACATGCTGAATAGTGTTAAAGTTCGACTGGGCACAATATAACCTATGAGAAAATATTTGTATTAATACTTGCCCGAGCGGTCATTTTCAAAAGATTCCTGAATTAATATTGCATCATCTGACTATCGGTTATTTTGATGAAATTCATATGCGGCTTGTTTTCGATTAGAAGAAAAAGAGATCAGTATCAATCCTGAACCAGCAATAAAAAATTGGATAACATCTATGCATCTATCCTAACAATTATCAAGATTTTTAAACCAATACACTAAAATGAAAAGTTCTACTCATTCCCATTAGATAACCATTTTCAAAGATAATACCCATTTCTTATCAACGTTTTCAGCAATCCTCAAAGAATTCGTTTGTTTCCATCGCAGTTACAGATATTATCAAACGAAGTGAAACAACTTCTTATATAACTAACTGCAGAGTTTCATTTTGATTCTCTCAGTTTTAACCAGTGATCCATCAGAATGCGCATTTCTAGAAGAAATAAAACTCTTGAGATGAACTCCGTGATTTACTCGCAATGAAAAACGAGTGAGATCAATACAAGCCTCTGCATAGGAGCAGATGTCTCTTACCTAGAGTCAGCAAGCTCTACACAAAATTATAAAACTTCAGCCCATGAGAATTCTAAGGCGCAAAATTTTTCGTTGAAGAGCGGAAGCAATGCCATTAAAATGGTGGAACACCTATGGTATACCATCAGATTATTTCATAAGAAGTTAATACCCGCATCTAGGAATTCAAAACAACATGAACAATGCGAAAGAGTTTCGCAAGCTTCTGAGAGGGCGTATGACAGAAGTGCGCGCAAGCGGATACACTTTTTCGGAGCTAATATGGAGCCGCACTTCCTCCGGTCCGTTTTTTGCCCGGGTTTGGAGGGCGGATCCGTCATTCATGCCGACTGCAGGGACCACAACCCCGGCCCTGCTGCCAACACGCACCGGCTACTGCGAAGTACTTCACTTCATTAAAATGTTGCGTGCTCAAATGGGTACCAAACGGTACTGTGTACCATACGGTAGTGTGTACCATACGGTAGTGTGTACCATACGGTAGTGTGTACCATACTGAGGCAGGAGGGCGGACGTCCTTCTAATAAATCCATGAAAATCCAACTCCATTTGTAGTGCCTGGAAATAAGTATTTACACAACTCTATTTTTGACGGATTTTGAAAATTTCCATCTCTGGTATAAGGCATAGAGTACAGGTAATTTCATTGACATATATTTACCAGAATATTGAAACAGAACAAAACAAAATTTATTGACAACCAGAAAATTAACTCGGCAAAAACTTATGGAACAAAAGTATTTGGCCAAAATCGATATCACGGGAAATCATCATTTTATTGTTCAATTTGAGTACAATGATTACAACACTTTTATAAAACTCCGAGAAACTTCCAGAAGCACACGTAATACAACCAAACTACAAGTGGCACAATTACTACCTCTCCAGATTTTGTTGAAGACAAATGTTCAGTGAATACAATGTCGAAAGGCAAAGAAATACCCGAAGCTATTTGAAAGCAAATAGTTGGACTTCGTAAAGAGGAATTAACGTAAAGGCAAATTGCTGAACGTGTTGTGGTTCCTTACCGAACTGTTGAGGCAACAGTTCGAAAACATCGCGAAACTGGGACAGCCGCCAATCTGCCAAGACTCAAGGCTCAGTCGAAAAACAGTTACTCGGGAATTGCATCGATATGACCGGTGTAGTCTACATGCCTTCACTCTACGGAGAACTCCTCTTCTTGCAGTAAAATATGTGAAGAACCGTTTAGTGGTTGCCAAAGACCATCTTGACAAAGGAATTGCGTTTTGGGAACGGGTTTCATGGTCTGATAAAGGCAAAATTTAACTTTTCGGCTCACGATACTCGCCATGTTCCGAGGAAATCAAGGACTGCCTGTGATCCCAATAACACAATCCCTACCGTCAAGGATGAAGGCAGCATGACGGTGTGAGCCTGTTTTACTGTCATGTGTGAGGGAACTCCACATCATTGATGGAAAAATGGATAGTTCCAAGCACAAGCAGATACTGGAGCAGACGCTGCTTCCGAGTGCAAGAAAATTCTATACCCGAGGCAATTGGATCTTTCAGCAAGACAATGACCCCTAACATATGACAAAACCGCTGACAAAATTAAAATTAACAAAAACATGGTTCAAAAATATAAAAATAAGTGTCCTTCCGTGGTCTAGCCGATCGCTTCATAACCACAATCCCATTGAAAATTTGTGACGAATAATCGACACAATCCCATTGAATATTCGAGACAATCCCATTGAATATTCGACACAATCCTATTGAATATTCGACACAATCCCATTGAATATTTCACAATCCCATTGATATTCGACACAATCCCATTCAATATTTGTGTCTGTGCACACGAGTCCAAGAGCCTCACTGATTTGAGAATTATTTACATGCAGGAATGGAACAAGACACCACAAATGGAGTATCTACAGGTAATTCTTAGTTAAAATAGTCATCTCCATACTTTCATTACATATGTCAAGCCACCACATACTAGACTCGTCTTTAGTTTAGGCCAAATACTTTTGTCCCGCACATTTTATTTTGCATAATTGATTTTCTGGTTTTCAATAAATTTTATTCTGTTCTGTTTGAATATTTTGGTAAATATATGTTCTCGGAACTACCTGTGGTCTTCGCCCCAAAACAGAGCTCGAAATTTTCAAAATACATCAAAACTAAATTGTTCACACACTTATGGCCAAGCATTGTACAGTGTACGTGTGACACCACGTAGCAGCAGAAGAGTGGTCTATCTGAAGGAAAATTTGCCACGGATGATAGACGTCTCAAAGGTGAGAATATGCATTTCCAAGATGTCAATATCTTGACATGCCGAATGAATCTCACGGGTGATCAATAGGCTCTCATTATTTACTGAAGATAGTCGAATTCTACGAGGGCAATACGTTATTTACTATCTAAATAAAGCGCACGCGTGCCTGCACGCAGTAGGAATCACGTGATGATCAGCGTGAAAGCGTTCGTCAACATGAAGACAAATAAAATAATTGTTCTTTTTTTAATAAGGTACCCACAAAAACGAAAATAAAACACTGCAAGAAGAACAAAGAAAGAACTCCAGTCCACAGATGGTGGAAATACTAAGGCCGTAATGGAATGGATTAGGCAAGGAAATTTTCACACCGGCTCGGAACATGTGCGACAACACCTGTGGTCTAGGAAGCAGTGAGCGACCCCCCAGCACACCTGCACCAGCAGCTCTGACACTTGTTCTCGCGTGAAGTGTCCTCTCAACTGGAGAGCAAGCCTCGAATTATCACGGACGCCACGCCACTACTCATATTCCAATCGGCAGTATATCTGCTTTGCCTATTTATAATTCTTGAATGACGCCTTAAGATGGCAATAAACACTGAGAGTAAATTTATCATGTTAAATGTGATCCAATATCAGATTTATGGTTCCTTCTTTGAATGACCCACCCTCCACGAACATCATTACAGTGCCAAGAGCTTAATTAACTGGTGCTTCTAAAGAAGGAAAACACGTGTTCAGGTGGACTTGTGCGGCTCGCCTGGCGTATCTTAGAATTTGAGGCAACTAACTACATTGAAAAATAAGCGAAATAAATTTTGCAAGTCTCACAGTATATGAGAAGATGTTTGGAAAATCACGTTAAAGAACGATTATGTTCTTAGAGGATCATTTCTGCTGTAGGCACTCTTTAAAAAATAACCTTGAACAGAAACACTTTCGGGGCAGTTTTGTAACACATCATATGATTCACATGTTAATATTCAATTAGAAAAATACCTATAAAAATTGCCTGCATTGACACTTTTCAAAGTAAGGTTCCCTGAGAACCATGGGTGAACTCGCGAATAAATGTATACTTTTTCAACATAGAGTTAAGAACGCGACAAAAGAACACTGCAGCGAGCATATTCAAAGAGCAAAAAATTGAAGAAGTCAACAAGTGCGCAAGTGGAACAGAGAAGTCAACACTGCCCACCCGAGAATCATCCAAACCCACAGGGCGCTAACGTCAGCGCTAAAGAATTTCAAAGCATAAAATTTTTCGATAGAAAAGAGACGCCATTAAAATAGTTGACAACCCACGAGACAAACTGGAGCGACACAGAACGCACGAGACTTTTGCGAGTCACTAACGTGTGTCGAGCGGGAGACCAGGACCACACTACAGAAAAGCTAAGTCTTCGCGAAGTGCAGACGGAGTGAAACATGAAGAACAGGTTCGGGGGCACACCTGCGTCATATTAGGCCTATGTTACACTGTGTTACATGATTATTTTCCCGGCAATTGTTGTTACTGAAATCATGTTATTGCAAAACAATAAAAAATGCACATTATTCTAATGAAGCTTTGCTTTTGTGTTATATTTGTTATACTAGATTTATAACTAGTATTACATTGAAGAAAAGCAAATTTAAAAATTCACTGACCTAAACATTCAAGCATGTTCAAGCATTCAATTTTTAATTTTGTTTAGTTCTAACTAAAACAATAGGAAATTATGGTTTCAATACAGGAAATATGGCAGAAGTGTGATTTGTTACACAGTGAAGTATCCAGGGACGCAGCTGATTGACCAACCCCACCACGGAGGCTATATTGCATATTTTTTAATATTCACGTGGAAGAAAAATGAATCTTGAGGCCATCACCAAAGAAAAGCAGCCACACATCTCACCATTTCGAAACGCTTGATTGATTGCACTTTAGTAAATGCCGTTGTAGTCACATTAGAATGAACAACATCGGAGCGGCAAATATTAGAGAGGGCACAGTGCTATTTCAGTCAGCATATCACTCAAATTTCACATCCCTGAACTGTTGCAATACTTTTTCTGGACATCGAACAACACATATGGCAGATACTGAGACCGATTAGAAGTAGTAGCTCCGTGTACAGTAGGTGTTGTCGAGTAGGCCGGGCAAATTACGTGATGAAATAAACCCGTGAAGTAACCTGCATGGTCAGGCTATCGACCCACAAAAACCGTCGAACCGAGCGTCGTTCAGAGCGATCGCGTAAATCTTGGTCTTAGAGACAGAAATAGCGAAGGTCGGCTGGTCCTGCACGACCAGCGCCTGCTCACCTGTCATCACTTCCCTCTAACAGAACGAGGGACTGCGCACTCCGCCAGCTGGGGATGGCCCGAGCAGTTCGTGTCGGTTACAGTTTAAGGACTCCTGCTAACAGTAGTTCCTACAAGTTATCGCATAACACTCCAAATGATAGACTGATAAATGCGCTTGGGGAAACCGCCGAATTATATTTAAAATATCATCTCGCCACTGAAACATGGTGAAGAATATATAAACAGAAAGAATAAAGCGATGAATGTATGGATTGTCCATGGGATTATGAACTTATTCATAAATACAATCGAGTTGATCACACAACGAAGTCGAGGTTTCTGTTCAGTCCTCGAAATTCTTTCAATCCTAATAGACAGTACGTGGTCAGTAGAACACTGCTGTTAGTTAGATACCTCGACACCATAAAACGCTATGCGAGCAACCCGTTAAATGAGAAGAAAATCGCACGGCCACTAACTAGTCCTACAATTAACGTGGTTCAGTTATTTCTAGATACATTATGTCTGGAGAATGTAGAGAACATTTTTTACAGTTTAGTTACAGCCCACTCTCATACCAAATTATGAGCTATTACCTGTGCTTACTCTTACAAAAAAAAAGATGTAATCCTCCGCTTAGGAAGACGCACCAGGTACAGGCACTCGGTTGTCACAGTAAGTTAACGTATGACGTCATCTGAATGACGTATGAAAAATTCAACACAGCGCTAATCAAGAGACTGACGTGCACTGGGTGCAGCACAACCTAACACGCGTACACTCGCTCATCGAAATCAAAATCATCTCAGCAGTACAAATTACTACTAACAAAACAAAGCATTACCGCTACCCAACAACAAACACGGCGCTCCACAAAATCTTGTTGAATCATGGAAGCTATCACGATCTTTTTCACATATGTACACGTGATGTTCACAGAGAAACATTGCTCCTCCCAAAAACACTATCAGCCACCGCAGGTGGTGCATTTGCCAAGCTACTGGGCAGCTGGACGCACAGGCGAGCAGCTGCACCAGCTCCTCGCGACTTCAGCTGTCGCCGTCAACAGCGCGTCGCCGACACGTTTCAGCGAGACACGTGCACGCTCACAGGCTGCCGTTGCTGGCCGGGGAAGAAAATATCTGGCAGACGCCAAAGACGAGACACGACCATGTTGCCATAAATATCTAGGTTACAATCACTAGTTACTCAGTGTCTACACTCCTGTCTTTAGAAGTATAGTTGCAGCTTGGCTAAGAAGTGCATTCATTTCAGGACGTTAAGCTGTCGCTGTGCAGCAAAGAAAAATGCCACGAAACGTCACACTTTGTTACATATTTCCAAGCATGTCTTTGAAACTTGAATGTGATCTTAACAGGAAACCCACAGCAAGTCACCGTTTAACATGCATATCATAGAATACCCTGATAGTAAACAGTGCCCATATTACAGTAAAATACGATTACCTCGATAGTTAAACGTGCGCCACTTACAGCATGCACAAGTCTAACGGGCATTTCGCATATTTCATAGTTTGTCAGCATTTACATGAAAATTAAAAGTCAGTATGATTCGTCACCAGTTCGTCGAGATCATACCATACAAGAAGAATAGTTTGAAGCCAGAGAAGTGGAATAGGTCCACTGTTTATTATAAACTA
Source organism: Orchestia grillus (assembly GCA_014899125.1). NCBI lineage: Eukaryota > Metazoa > Arthropoda > Malacostraca > Amphipoda > Talitridae > Orchestia > Orchestia grillus. Next base: position 781 of record VOMN01083603.1, on the reverse strand, counting down.
AACGTTCGAAATATACAAATGTAAAGTTTCAGTCATGTATAGCGTATCAACAGTTTATCAACATTTCTCATAAGTCTCACACAATACACCAACCGTTTTTTGTATGTCGCATGCAGTACACTAACTTCATGTATAATGAACATCGCAATTGTTGTACCTCACAAAGTGCGTTTTTCTAATGTTTCACACAAAAGACTAACTTTTTGTCGTACGTCTCACACAATGAATGTTTCACAGTACACATTAATTGTCGTATATCTCACACGGCGTGTCGTCAGTGCAAAGTCTGAGCACCACAAGCACAAAGCATCGAGGGTCAGCTCGCCCTCGTAGTTAGCCTCCCACACCAACGATCAGCTCTCGTCGCCGGCAGAATAACGGAACACACGCAACACGATCACCGAAATCGCATTAACTTTTCCTTTCATTCAGACATTACGAAACAATTTAGTCAGCTGCAAAACAAACGCTTCGAATTGTAGGAAGGAACATCAGGCTATTGTAAGTTGTGCTTGGAATGACATCTGACGCAGCTTAAGGCGGCTAATTAAAATATTAGGAGTAGTAATTTATGCAGTGGTATGACCATGGAAATGGGTCAAAACTCCTAGTTGAAATAAGTGAGATGGCGATCACGCAATGATGACTCAACGCACTCCTTGGAACAGTGACCGCGGAGTTGGAGTAACGTCCTTTTCTTTGGGCCGCAAGAGTTGGAGTCTGTGACACGTTTTTTTCAAGAGGTTGCTACACTTGGAACCTGAGTCTGGCATTTTTTTTT
>VOMN01083597.1:0-13938 GCA_014899125.1 Orchestia grillus | reverse complement strand
TATCTAAACCAGGCAGTTAATTTGTGAATTACCTTTGCTATCTAAGCCAGACAGTTAATTTGTGAATTACCTTTGCTCTCTCGGCAGCACAGTTAATTTTTGAATTACCTTTGCTATTTAGGTCTCAGTTAATTTCTGAAATACCTTTGCTATTTAGGTCTCTCAGTTAATTTCTTAAATACATTTGCTTTCTAGGCCAGACAGTTCATTTGTGAATTACCTTTGCTCTCTAGGCAACCCACTTAACCTCTGAATTACTTACCAGGCGACGGAGGCGACAAACATCAGCAGGAGAGGGCGCGTGACGTCGAGGGGGCGCGTCGCTCAGTAACTATGTAGAGCGCGAATTCTACCATCTGAAAAGTCGTCGAGTTCCTACTCTCATTAGTCTCCATGTTCTTTTTTTGAGTTTTCGATCATCATTAACTCACTTTGATAACTAGTTTTGTAAGCTAAAACCCGTTATCTTTTATTAAAGAGTGACTTGCGTTCCGAGGGCTACATCGTGGCACCAACGGGGCAGGCTATATGTGAGCATCGTCGCTCGACTTTTTTGCAGCATTAATCAAGGAAGATAGCGTATTAGTGATCATTTACGATACTATTATTTAGCACTGATTTATTTCGAGAACCTTTGATGTCATACGAGAGCAGGATTTTCTTCTTGAAATTATTTGCATCAACTCCTTAACCACAATATTCCCTGTAACGCTCTTCATCGTAAATGATTTCCAGACGTTGATATTGTGTTGGGCCTTGGTGAGCCCAGTGATAAAATGTGATATATATGTCCTATTTTATATAACTTGTGCAAGTGAATCACTTCGTAAGTTTTTTAATGGATGCCTACCACCTATGCAGTGCTTCGCGTAGCATCTGTGTGAGGGCCCTTAAGGAGCAGATCAAGGATGAGGTAATGGTTCCTTGACAGTTCGCGGCGACGACACCCGCTCAGGCAGTGCAATTATTAAAAATGATCTTTAATTCTAATCATGTGAAAATTTTATCCCTGCACCTCAAAAGAGAATAATGGCGAGGTATTACCAGGTGTTTCAATTATTAAACTCCTTCATGAGTCCTATTTCAAAGTATAGAGCCTTTCCTCAGCTGTGCTGTCGCCTGCCAATTTTGCTCGCGCTGTACCTAATCTCACACTTATGATACTGTGCGATTTCGCTACCTCTACATCTGTTAAACAATGCGTATGAGTATACACACTGCGGCTCCATGTACATATATACTCAATAAAGCTACATTTAACTTTATATCAAAAGCAAGCTGCAACCGCAAACTCAGATGCAGTTGTGAGGTATGTTATTTGTTGACAGCTGAGTTATATGGCGTTAAAAGTTGGTATTTATATTTCTAATATTTCATTCCAGTAAGAAGAAAGAGAGAGAAAGAGCGAAAGGGGAAGGTATGTCTACTCAAAGCTAAGAGGAAGTCCGTAATAGGAAGCCCCTAAGAATAAGTCTCTAGAAGGAAATCCCTAAGAAGAAGTCTCTAAGAGAAAATCCCTTAGAGGAAGTTCATAAAAAGATATCTTTCAAAGACAATCCCTGAGGGGAAATCCTTAAGAAGAAGTCCCTAAGAGGGAGCCGCTGTCTTCCCATGCGGCTCAGCTTCAGACGCAAGCAATGCTTGGCTAAGCAAACAGAAGCTTGCAGTTCATTCAACCAATGATTGCATTACGAGATCATTTTGTAGTACGCAATCATAAGTGCAAATGTTTTACCTGAGAAAATGATGAGTAAATGTTCCAAGTTCAGTTTTGAACCGCTCGTATCTTCAATGATCAGTTTAGTGAACTAAGCAGAGCTATTTTCATCTTTTCAGAGAAAATTTAGAGAGTGATAAAATCACGGGATTGGGTAACTACTGCACACTTTCTTACAAGGGAACGATTTCCAAGCGGTTGCCATATTCCAGCAACTAGAAGATCGGTCCAAGGAGGGTGGACGTACGTCTTCGACACGCATTAACTTCCGCGCTGAATTATCGGGCGAAATTATCAGAAAAAGTTCTCTTTGAAAGCAGGCGTGAGATTAACTTTGTGTATGAAGCTGCTGAAATCAATAAAACTAGTTATGTATAGTTGGACTATTTGTAATCCATAGCGAGATTACGAGCAAATATGTAATGCTAATAACCGAAGCTGTTACACAAGTATGAACTCATTCTTCCTCTTAAACTGCTAGCTCACAACACCTGAGACCTGTAAAGTGATATCATACGAGTTTAGGACTCCCATTTCCATTTCTAGGGACTCCATCATTAATTTCCATACGTAAGTGCTCTATTATTTGCTTCCATTCGTGAATTCTCCATCATTAGCTTCCATACGTAAGTACGCTATCATTAGTACTCGTGAGTNAGACAGACAACAACACGCATAAGCGACATCGGCGCTGGATCACAATAGCGAACACATCAAGAGCTCGCAATTACTGGCTATAAAATTTGACCAGGAACCATATCAACGAGAATAGCATCTTGGAAAATTGATCAGGGAAAGGAGATGCAAAACGATATTGATTGTAATTATTGTATTGCACATCCACAAAAACAACACTCCAAATCATACATGGAAAAGTGGATGATGATGCACATAAGCAGAGCAAACTTCTCTATTTTGATCCTGCATATCTAATAACTAAACATAACTACACCCACCACATATATAGACATATTTCACAAACAACAGAACACAAATCACCTTAATTACTTCTAATTCTTTCATACAAAACCGATCTTATTTGCATAATCATAAATCTGCGAGGGGGGGGGGATGGATTCCATCTTGAGTACAAATCTTCTTTCCCTGTTTTAAGAAGGCACTGGCGCTCAACGTATCATTCGTGAAACGGTGAAGTGTGAATCATTACTCTCAAACTAAATAGAAAAGCTAGAGAACGTCATTTATGACTTATGAGAAATAAATATATTTAGTTTTTAATGTCATACTTAAAGAGCGAGCTGTGTTGATCTAGCTGATGCTAATTAGAAAGCCTTTGGGCACCAAAAAGGTTTTTGCGACTCTAAAAATAGGTGCACTAACGAACGTGAACGGCTTAGCGCTACTGCGGATACTTCTAACAGCTGCAAAACTGTATGCATCAAAATTTTAAAGTACTTCGTCTTATTCGTCCATAGCCATGAGCTCTGGTAACAATAAGGCACATATTACATGTTTGAAGAAGCTATGCCGAGAGACTTCAACGAGGGCGTGCAATACCCACACCTATGGGCAAAAATATTCCGCGTAAAGGTCGAAAAAACAAGCAAATTTAAACGATAAGCTGTGTAACTTTTACTGTAGTTAACTTTTTTATAATTTTCCCCAACCTGAAAGTCAATTTTTTTTTCATTGGAAGTAGTTATCATGTCTTTAACGATAGATTTGCCTTTCAAAAGCGCGAAAATAAGTGAAAGAGCATGCGGCGCTCGTTAGAGGCCTCATGTTGAAATAAATGCCATCTACGTATACATAAAATGCACGAGTACTTCCAGTCTTAAAAAAACTAAAAGAAGACCTGATTACTTATGACACCAATTCTGGTGCGCACAACATCCCAAAAGACGACATAATATCTGGCACACGATCACAAGAGGTGGCCACACGTCGGTCCAACTTCTGAAAGGACTTCGAAAGTAATTTCTGGTTGAAGAATGAAAGTTAGCACCGCATGAGTTGAAGAATTACATAGACAACAATCGAACAGAATCTTTCGTAAGATATAGCTATAACGATGACTAGTAAAATGCAAAAATAGTCGCAAAGAAAAAACACGTTTCCTCTGGACGTACATACAATAACCTAAAACTTTTTTGAATGGAAAGCTGCGTGAGTTCAAAATGCTACAAGAGCGTAGCTTGAAACAGCTTTATTTACCGCCGCAGCGAATTTTTCAGGTAGTCCAGCACAAAGGTTCACTACATAAATTCAGTAGATTTCGAACCAGGATCATCTTTGGTTATGGTTTTGACTGAGCGATCGTGCAGTTCCCCCCGGCAGGGGGGTCGAAGCGGCACCCTTGTACGCCAGGGGTAACTACGGGGGCCTGTACTATTACTAACTGCATAACATTACTGCATTATTTCTCTTCGTTCACACCGAGAAGTGTGAATTCACCCTTCCTCTCTTAACGTATCAATGCACTTCACTTAACGTATCATACAGGATGCATTTCTAAAAGACGAGTCTAATCAACCTGCGCGGCAATGGAACTCGTTTCGTCTGTGTTGAGAGCAGCTGAGCGCCGTCTCTCAGCTGCACTCTTGCTTTCGTCCTCAGAGGTGTTGGCAATTTGATTGTATTTCATAGCTAAGTATGAATAAGTTATTGACAGTTTTTGCTTGCTTCTGTTAAAATAATTTATGAGAAAAAGGGTTAATGGTTCTCGTAAGATGGCTGGCACTTCACTAGCGTCGTAATATTAGCGTGAAGCCGCGGATGAATTGTGAATATCGGTTGAAAATATTTCTCATGAATCCGCAAAAAACTACCATAATTAAAAGATTAGCGTAACATCGACAACGAAAAAATATGGCATCAAATCGCATCGGAAATGTCGTATCATACAAAATTAATTTTTAGAATGATCGTGCAAATGAGATTTTTACTCAAATTTATACTTGTGCAAGAGTTACAACTTTCAATAGTTTTTTAAAATAATTTCAAGGACCCAGTTTCATTCTATAATCGAACATACACTATCTTCCCTGTTTCTTTTCGAAAGGAGATCGTGATACATATCCGAAGAATTCTCATGAAATTCCTTGAAATTCCTCCTCAATCCGCGCCAATTCCCAGCTTCCAACCCACGATGATTAACAATAGAGCGAGGCACTAATGGTCACCCTGAACTCACAAGAAACTCGTTGGACTTTTGAAAGTTAAAAATGCCAAGATGTGCCAAGAAACCCGGGCACGTCTTTTTCTTGCAAAATGGGGCTTGGTTACTTTCCAACGCCCTCGACCCTCTTTCCTTACTATTTGACTTGAAAATCGAACAGAGCTTTCTGAGTAAACAGCTTTTCTAAATTTATCTTTACTATGTACAAATACAGCAATCAAAAATCAACTAAGGTGAAGAGATCGGACGAGTAAGCTTGCGGAAATGCAGACTTGTACATACATTCAGAGCGTAACTCGATGTTACAATCAAGATGTACACGGGGCATTAAAAGTACCCTAGAACAGCGCAACGCAGGTTACGGCACCAAAAATTATTAAAGAGAGTAACAATAGGATTTTCGGTCCAGAACACCCGTGCGTACAAAATAATAATTCTGAGTAATGTTTACCCAGCGTCAACAATGAGTTTGTTCCATGAGATCAACGAATTCATTGACTGTAACTTCCTCAACATAGAAAGCTCAGCAATGTGTGGGGAATTTACCCTGAGTACTCGTAAATTTAAGTCACTAATGTACTAACGATTATACCAAATTGTGTTTAATTTCAAATTAAGTCGTCGAAGGAACTGACTGGGTCATCATTATTTCAGTTGATGCAGCCAAGTGCACAGGATTAACAGTGGGTTGAAAATGAAAATTTTTGATTTTGCGTCACTAAACAAGTAGAGAAAATAAAATTACCACTAATTTAACGGCTAAAACATTTGTACTTACTACAAAATAAAAAGTTCAAAAGTGGTAGAAACTTATTATGACACTGTACAACTAGTTATTCAGGGACAAACGCTTCAACATCATGTATAGTTTAAGATGGACACCTTTGATTTTTGTTCACGCTGACAAAAGATTTGGAGTCACTTTGGGGATAGTTCACACTAAGTTAAAATGCCACGTACACACTATTGAAACTACATTTCAAACTTTGGAAACATACAATACGTAATTAGTAATTGCAGTTAAAGTAACCTAAGGTACGATACACAGCTAAAGTGGAAACAACTTTTGGCACATCCACACTTGAAGTTGCAACATAGAAGTAGAGCACACTTTTACTTTTTGCATTGAACCAGTTTGACTTCTTACGCCTATATTTTTGACGTATTCATTCAGATTGGAACAATAAATTTATTTTGGGCAATATTCGATATTTTTTTAAATACCGATCATTATCGCGAACAATTGGCACGTGAAATTTTTTTTCATTAAATTCTGTGTCAGCGCACGTCTCACAAAATACGAATTCTTCTTAGAAACATAAAAATGAAATAATTTTTCTCTGAAGATATGATGCGAGGAAATATGTTAAGCTTATGAACATTAGGCAACGACTAATTTATCTGTACGAAAATGAATTGAGCCAAAATTAAAATATACGATAATTAGGCAGTGTTTTAATTTCATAGCTGTTACGTACGGAATTTGTACTTTCGCTTGTTCCTATGTCTTCGATGCTTCAACTTCGACCCTGCTTTAGCTCTCGCAAAGTTTTTTTTGGTGGGATCAAGAAAAGATACAACGCTGTCGAAGCGTGAGCCAGTGGATCGATGAACCACTGGGGACACTTCAGACACCTGTTCACTACTACTAGGAATGGTAAGGCGACTAGTTTCGATTTTGCCAAGCCTGTAATCAATATCATTCTGATAGAGTGAGAGCAGATTGAAGCTATCTCCCAAGATTTTGACGTGGTCTGTGAGCGCATTCAAGTCGACTTCATGAAGAGCCTCCCGGTCGGAATTAGACCGCAACAACTCCATGGTTTCGTGCTGGTCCTGCGTGGTGCGGGTCACGTTGTACTCCAGCTCGGCCAGCTCCTGACGCAGGCGAGTCCGGTCAGCCTCGTGCCGCAGCTGCAGGCGGTCCAGGGCCTCCAGCAGCTGAACGGAAGACCGCTGCAGCTTACGAAGGCTCGACCGAGCCAGCGACGCCGTGTTGTTCCCGGCGCTCTGCGCCTGGAGAGAATTAAGTCATGGAGATGTGGAGATGGAGAAGCATTTTCGAAAATGCAATTTGTGAGACATTTGTTAATTATCAATGTCATCGAAAAAAGATACATGGCCCAATACTGGACAGTTTCGGAAGGCTGCTGCTAGCTTTTGATATGAATCAAATTCATTCATGATGCACACATCCGTTTGTAAGGCTGTAGGTAATTTTCTGGACAAAAGCTATTTAGCAGTTGTTTCATAGCAAAAAATATAGGTGTTGAAGGACTATAAATTTATTGATACTACAGAGAATTTCAAAAACATAAGCTAAAATTTTGAAGAATAATCTGTGTTTCGTTCATCAAACGCCTCGTAAAATAGAATAGATTCTTCATAACTTGATTCCTGCTTTGATGGCGGATATACTCGTATGTATCCGGTAATTTAAAAATGCGACTTTTATAACAAATAAATAATGATAAGACAAAAGTCTGATCTAACGTACAAGACAATAAACTATATTTTATGACGCCTCTAATAGTCGTCGGACTGCACAGGTGGAACATTTTCATTTATTAAGTAATTAATACAGACACAATTACAACAGGGGCCAGAGAAACTTATGACTACATCACGAGTAGCTCGAATTCTTGAAATGAAAGGACGTCATGCTTCAGAACCATGAAAACTCAGGCAAATGAAGCACCCGAAGTGATTATAGAAAATCACGGCGTAAAATATGGCAAGATAAACTGAAGCTTAAGCAGATATATATATATATATATATTTATATGAATCAAATGTATATACATATATATATATATATATATATACAGTATATACTGTACGTGAAAAAACACATGACAGACATGTGAAGGAACACATGACAGACACGTGAAGCCTCTCACCTCACTGTAGAGTCCAGAGTTGAGGACGCCGTCTGGCAGAGCTGACAGAACCTCATTGAAGTCTTCGCGTAAACTTGCAACCTGAAATGAATAAAAAAATGATTAAATTCAGTTGTAGACTGGACACACCAGTGCTCAATAAGTAAGAGCCTGTCAGTTAAAATAGAGTGCAGTAAAAAGTAACCTGCAGATTTGTGGAATAAGTAATGATTTTAAATCAGGATAATGAAGTGATACCCTTTTAAGAAGATGAAGGGGTGAAAAATGGTTTCATTTCCACGACTTCCCAGTCTAACTTTTCTGCCGGAGCATCTATAATTATAGACATATTTCTGTTTCCCACACACTTGTAGAAATTATTTTATACGTTTATCGATTGGGAAAAAGTTAGCGTGGATATAGTGATGACTGGTGCAGGTGTTGGAGCCGTGGGTGCATTGCGTTGAGAGCACGGAGAGTCACTACTGTGACACAGCAAGTTCTCTTCGTAACGATATTGCTTCTTTATTCTCAAACTTCGATTGTGATAACACGTACGTATGACGTATCGTTTTGTCATTTGGCTTCAGAAGTTTATGGAATGGTAAGAGTCCATTCATTTGACCATTCAATATGGTTACGAAATTAATAGTCACGTTGTTGAAGATATTGACAATTTTCGTTTTAGTGATTAGTATAGTCGTTGTTAATTTAGCATATCACTAAGGAAGCTTTATAAGCAAAAAGGGTTAAGGTGTATGAGAAAAGGGTCCGTGCAGGGCGTAATTTACGCCTAGCATATTCTGTGTTCCTAGTAAGATGTACAATAATGTGCCCATAAATTTCCAGAAATCGAAAGTAAATTGCAGGCCTGTTTGTCTCCAGTGAATAACCAACCTCCCTTCATTCATGAGGAACAAAAACCTCAGCCCCTGTACGCGGGCGCAAGTGCTGAAATGAAGGAATTGTTTCTATGAACGAAAGGGTTGCTGTTGGGCGAAACTTTTGTTAAAATATCGTTTTCATACAATGCAATGCGTTGTCACGAGATGTTCAGCAATGAGAGTGTACGTAAAAAAAAGGGTGAATATTTACATTCCTCGCCAATGGTTTCATCATAGTTTATTGTTTTACTTCACACAGAGTTTTAAGTATCCAAGTTCAGAGAAGAGAAACCCAACAGAGGTTACCCCCGAGTAATAAAATGCGAGCACGCACGGCGCTGCAATACCAAGTGCAATGACACCTCAAATTTGGCAACTGCAGAAGGGGGGCAGCTCGACAGCAGGGCCTCGCCCCGACCAGTGGCGGCACCCGCGGCTCAGAGAGCCAGATGGGAGGCGGGGCCCTGGAATACAACGCATCCTCACGCAACAGCTTCGCTTGCCATCAAACGCAACTTCTAACTCTCTCTCTCCCTTGCAAAGGCGACTTGAATTGTTCTTCCATAATTTGTATTTTCCAACTTTGGACGAGTAAACTCGTCCTATGTTAACTCCCCTCCACAAGACAACGCGTTTAAACTTAGCCGATGCACACACACATTGGACTGTGCAGGAGTGGAGAAGTGTCTTATGGTCAAATGGATGACGATTCTGTCTCTATAGCAATGATGTTCGCCGGTGCTTACATCGAAGACCTCATGAAGCACTCAACGAAACCTGTGTGCAAAGAGACGTGAAGTAAAGAGACGCAGTAAAGTAAAAAGACGTGAAGTGAAGAGACGTGAAGTAAAGAGACGCAGTAAAGTAAAAAGATGTGAAGTGAAGAGACGCAGTAAAGTAAAAAGACGTGAAGAGACGTAAAGTAAAGAGACGCAGTAAAACAAACAGACGGATGACGAAAGTAAAGAGAATGACTATCAAGTTTTGGTTTCCTCACAAATTTCGTAACAAACGAGAGTTAAGATTGTAAATTTTTTTGTAAGAATATGTTTACTTGACGGTAGTAGAAAAGCTTCTGCAGGCTTTACCGAAGGGGTCGAACTATCGGTGTTTTTTATCTTTTGCCGCAAACTTTACACGCAATTAATTGAATGAAACTTTTTTGTATATAAATAAATGATTCAAATTTTACTATACATACATAAATTATATATGATTTACATAATACAATGAAACTTTTACGATGTTGTGCTGCTATAATAACTTATATTTCCTAAGCGTTCGATATTTGACTACGCGAGCAGCCACTTGAGTATAACACTCCATACAGTTACGCATGAATTAATAAGTGGACATACATAACAAAGCAAGCAAAAATAAGTAGTGTCAGGTACGTACACCAAAATGTCCAAGTATGTAATTAATGCATAGAAATGTTACATGACTGTACGAATGACACCTGCTTCCAAACCAGCGCTGGTGAAACATCAGCAATTTTACGCTCATCTTTTGCAAAGTTTGACGCTCGGGTTTGCGCGTCAGTCTACATTTACAATGGAAAACTTTTGCCTCGGAAATACAGACTGCATCAGCCTAAAAAGAAACGAATAACTCCGACTGTTCTAAATATACGTACGTCCATTAAACTTCTAATTTTCGCTCACAAAATATTTGGGTAAAACATTTTGCGTAATTATTTTAATTATGTTATTTTCAGATATTTAAATTGACAACTGAGAATGAGCCTAAACTCAAAAAGCTCAAGGTAAGTATTTTTATGACATATTTTCTCCATTACTTTTCATCGTAAGTGTTTTTTGACAAGAAATCTGTTCGAAAAAATGGATGATTATTGAAGGAAATTGAGAAACACCGTCGAAAATCATTCACTGTTCAATTTCAGAACTACAATAGGGAGAAATTTCGAAAAACTTTGACTTTAGCGAAAAAAACGTCTGAATTTAACTCAATAGATCCTCAGGCTTCAGATAAAATTGGTGGACTTGCTGATGTATCGTATATATTTTCCAGTTCTATTGATCGTTTGGTTTTAATAAACTTAATAAATGCTGGAGGGTTTGAGTACAGACATATGTATGTAAGTCATTACGAAATATTTTCACGGACGAATCTAATTAAAAAAACACACACCGCAGAGACTGGTAAATTGGCATTCTTCAACATTTACAAGTTACCTCTTCTTTTATTGTTGAATGCCAAAAAAAATGGTACCAAGTATACTAGGACCGCCACCGCGGTAAGACTCGAACTCCTGTTTAAGCTGAGACGAGCACACACACATGCAGATTGAGATTTGATTATCATATCAGCTATCCTCATTGAAATTCCCAGCCTGCGGTCGTGCCCATCGGACATGGTAGATACTCTTTTTTTGCGACGAGGCTTCTCTTTTCTTGACCAGAATTTTGATCAGATGACCGGTCCACTCGGCCTGGAGAGCCTACCATTTATGCCTGCCAATCATGATTGATTACGGCCAGCCGGTTATTGCTACCGGCTCAGTAGCAATCCATGATTGCCTCTCTTCTGTAGCAACACTTGAGTAGTAACGCTCTCCAATCGATAGAGAATGTAGCGAATGGTTTCAGACATCTGTCACGTGGAAACTGAACTCTCAAAGTCCATAATATGTATTGGCTGGAGGCAGGTGTTACGGCATCAAAGCATGCGGAACAATGACGCCTGTTGTACCCCGAATACTGAAATGTCTACCAGCCGGGCAGGAGAATGTAATGCCCAGAATCTTAAGTAATGCAATGTAAATGTTCAGAAGTGCAATATACGGTTTTTATAAATGTAGTTCTACTAAAAATAAAATGTAAAATTATTGGGTATGATGCATACTTCAAGTATAGATGCTTCACAGAAATCAAAGTATTCATTATTACAAAATTACAACACCGAGGGGAAATCGGTTCATTTTACAGGCACCTTCATCTTACTGCCACTTGAAATTTATTGGTATCAAATTACTGGCACCTACATTTTAATGGCACTCAGGACTTTTTGACCCCTACATGTTACTAGTACCAAATAAATTCTTATTTTGCACCCAATGACTATTCTAAAATAGCGTTGGCTAAATCGTACCTGCAAGAGTAGGCACACATTCTAAAAATTTTACAAATTACCTTACGGTCGTTCTAAAAGAGAAAAAATTATTATAGCTCAACAAAAGAGCAAATTTAACCGTTTATTATCTTAACTCACCATGATGAGCTTCCTGGACAAAAAATTAGTCACCTGCTACTGATATGATGAAAGACCTGCCCTAGCATGAATAACGGTAGCAATTTTGCGCGGCATTGAGTCTACAAGTGTCCTAATGTCTACCTGGTCAAATTTAAACCACTATCGTAGCAAATGATTTCGTAGTGCTGCCACAGTACGTGGACGATCTTCTCGACGTCTAAATTTTCGTTCTAGGTGGTCACACAAATTTTCCATTGGGTTCATGTTTGGGGACTTAGCTGGCCAATCTAAAGGCCTGACATCCTGAATGACTGTCGTGCCAATTGATGATAGTTCGAGCCCGATGCAAGCGGTAGTTTTTACCCTGAAAGATAGGCAAAGCAACATTCCATTCTATACTCCTCAGATATTGTGCATATGACAAAACTCGGTTATCGAGCCGCTCACTATAGCCATGCGGGTTCAGTTTGACGAATACCTCAACTAAAGGACCCACCTCTGGGTAGTTAAAATAGCCCCAGAATATGACAGACCCTCCTCCACTTCATGACAAACCCTCGAAAATCAATAGGTGACTAAATTTTTGTCCGAAGAGCTTACGTTTAATTTCCAGGTCCATAAATTAGATATGTGTTCCGTATAATGCAAATTTAATTCTGAATAATTATTAACTGAATACTTATTTTATGTATGGTTACTCCAAATTTAAATCGAGTTCAGTTTACCATCGTCGATCGAGGACCTTGAACTTCTGAACAGCGTTGAAAATATTACTAGCAGAAATCATCGAATTCACCATGAGGAAGAATTTTCTTTTAGAATCAGCCAAAGCGCGTCACCACTAAACTGTGTCCTAATATTGCGAAATGAGAATTCAAGTAGTATATGGTGGAAACTGAAAGTCATGAATTCAATATATAAAGGTCTGTTTCCTGCACCCATCTGTTGTCCAGCCGCTAATGACCACGGGCTTTCCTCCACTCTAACGCGCTCAGGCCTACTGTCTGGCCCAGCCTTTTTGGAAATAATTCCAAAAGCATTTAGTTCTCATATACTGACATTCTTTCGGTCAAGTAATTTACACTGTCTTATTGACGCAGCCTGCCATTGAAACGAAAGAGAATCGTAAAATCCGAGATAAAAAAACCATACCACTAGCGTTTGAATGCTAAAAACTGTGAAGTTATTCTACGACATGATTAATAAGCTGTTGAAGTTTAATCCGAGGCCTAGCGGAATTATACCAAGTCCTATTCCTGCTCATTTCACTTTCTGTGGTATAAAGAAAAAGGATTCAAATGCAAAATCCTGATTCCGAGCAGTTGGTTAGGATATCATTTTCAGCTGGTGAATGGATCATGAAACCTGCAACCAAATCCTGATCGAAGTTAAATGGTGCCTGCATGTCACACGGGAGGTCCTAGGTTCGAAACCCCAGTTGGCTAAGTGCTTAAATACATTCATGGCATATGTGATGAATTTATATGTGTTCATTGCACATGTGCAAATTTTATGTGTCCGTAGCATATGTGCAGACTTTATGTGTTCATAACATATTCTTAGAAGAGGGCACACCATTGTGGCCCGGGACACGGTGCCCCAACTATCTCCAGAGAACCCGAGGAGTGCTGGAGCTGGAGATGACAGGACACTCGAGGGTGGGGTCCGACCAACCCAAATTGTGTGGCCATCTACGCGCATTTACCATCGCTCTGAACGCACCAGGAGAATTTTATAAATAATGATCAACATAATTTTTTAAGTGAACGAAATATTGCGTAAACAGTCGCTTATATATTATAGACTAGAGCGCATGTTCCCTATACTTTTTCGAGGGACAATCGAGTTCCACGTTAGTGCAACTTTTGTGCTCCTTTAACGTTACTTTAACGGGCTGAAATCCCCTTTTCAGCATTTGTTAACGACTGCGACGCGTAAGGCCTTGTGGCAGCTTACCCAGTCGTGTTTCATCTACATTTTACCATGGATTTAAACACACATAGCGTTAAACAAAGAAAAACGTTGGTTTACCTCGAGAAATAAGTTCACGCTGTAAAGGATTGAGACAAAACTTTATTATTTACGACGTCCTTCAGGCATGAGGGC
>VOMN01083583.1:0-25939 GCA_014899125.1 Orchestia grillus | reverse complement strand
TAGAATATGGTCCTGATCCAAAGAATATGGTAGTAGATATTAAAAGTTACCTAACAATTCCGAACATCATTCGATTTCAATTTTTTCCCTCAACTCAGTGCAAAACATTTTGCGACAGCCCCATAGCAGCAACAATACAGTGAGCGCATGAAGACCTGTCGAGATGAAGAGACGTGTAGCTTGGCACGGCGGGCGGACTGCGTGCGGCTGAGGGAGAAGCCAAGCGCTACAGGCAACCTCCCGCCGCGCATCGAAGTCAGATTACGAACAAATTATTCATGTCTGTAATTTCGACCTCTGTTTTTTATTCGCCAATTTGCATGCTAGCCTGGAAAATGAATGCTTCCCCAAGTGATAATCATTTTTATTTCCCAATTTGGAGGCTCGCCTCCAGGGTGCTTTCAAGCGAGCCTAAGCAAGGACATTAATTGGCTTTCGGCGAGCACTGGTAGCAACTTCATCAAACCCCGCATCTGGCGAGCGCACTGACTCTATTAAGACTGCTAAGCCCTAAGATTCGACTCTCGAGTGCAGTGTTATCATTTTTCTTCCTACGTTCGTGAAGACCAATTGTATTTTTCTTTGAATTAATTAAGTGGCAATGCTCTGTTCCATTCGTACGGTATTTAATTAACAGCAACGATAAAACTGAAACTTGAATATTTTGATCTGTTAGCTCCATCTCCGTAAGACCGCAGCAAAATGCTCCGTCTCCGATTCTGTTTTTTAAATTGATATATTCGATGACATTCATTAGCGAATGTTTTAGGTGAGCTAAATCAGTGAATAGCGTAAGCTTTCCGTTCTGCCAAGGACTCAACAGGAGGATTGTAAGCCACTAAAGTTTTATTTAAACTTCCACAGAATGTTTCTCGCGTATCACTCAACATTCAAGAAGCAATGTTTAACTTCATTGTGACCTGCTATGTCTAAAATTCTGGGTGAAATGCCAAATCTGCATAAAAAGTATCAAGAGTTTCATTCTAAGTGCTTAATAACAGCTAAACATAAATACATTATCATTTAAGTTATTGCATTAGAGATTTACATCTTACACGATGAAGTTCAAGCTTTCACATTACGCTCCATTTACGCCGACGCCGACGCTCCATTTACGGAAAATTGCGACCTGTTAAAAGATTACTGGAAAAGGTCATCGACTATTATGCTGAGCTCGAGTGATGTCATGCAGTGTGCGTTTCTCACTCTATTAACTTACACGTGCACGCATTAATAACAACTCTCAGACAGGAGTCACAAAAAAGTAATGGGCCCCTGCGATGAAAATTGCAGAGACTAAATATTACCGAGACATCGAGAAATCAGATCACCTGAGTACTTTTTTCATTGTTGACTCGGTTTTAAGTTTTATTCTATTATTTGATCGAGACTAGTCTTATTGGAATCGGTAAATATTAATTTTGTTTCACCGTCTCAACTCAATGCTTACTGCTTGGATCAGCTTCCTAAATTTTCGAAGTCAAATGATTTTGAAGCAGATGTAAATTTCTTACAGTGAAACTGTTGCATCGTGGAATGTAAAACTTGGGAAAATGTGTTTTTCTCAGTCTCGATGATGTATTTGTGCTCTTTGGCTGAGCACTTTTTTTCTCTCGTAGCTGATAAACTACAACGTCTGCCGTAAAAAATATCCCAGCGACCGGAAAACCGTCAACTGCAGACTAATTTTCAGACAATGTTAGGAAGCTCAGGGGCGAAGATTGGTCGAAGACGAGAAGGTATTGTGCTGCTGAGGGGCAAAAATAAGTCGTCCCATATGTCTAATAAGAAGTTCTTTGAAAATAAGGTCATGCCATACGTTAGTAAAACACACTGATGAAATTACAAAGCAACCCATCAACTTGGGCGCTAAACATAAATGGTATTACTCAGACTATTGCGTAGTTACTCACCGAACAGCATAAATAGACACTGTCGAGTCCGTTAACTCTGCTTGTAATACAATTTAACTGTCATGATTGTCATTTTTTTCGAGACGGGTCTATGAACGCAATTTTTTTATTGACTTAGACTTCATAATTTGGAATTCGGTATCACTAAATTAATTAGCTGAATGCGGAACAGCAAGGACTTGTGTCGAGGGGCCAGAATCGAGCGCCTTGCGCTTCTTATCAAGGGATGTTGGAAGCGTGAGCGTTCTTGATGTGTGCGAATTCTTCAAAAATTAAGACCGAAAGTACTTTTGCGAAGGATAGCTCAAAACTTGGAGTCTGGTACGAATAACAAAACCAAGAGAGGAATGTTTAGATGACCTTTAATACTGCACAGAATTTTTTTCAGATGAGCTTTCATTTACTATGTTTGCTCAAGAGAAATTGCGAGTGTCATTAAATTTTTCATCTAGATGAAGGCGTTAGCTCTGAGGTTATTTCGTCGTTCCTTATTTTTAATTCTCAAGCTTTAATTCAGTAAAATAAAATCTCTCTGTTGAGCACTCCTGTTTTACAGCTTTTACAACATAACAGAGAAGACAGCTGGTACAATGCCAGTCTCGATGTAAATGACTTGGGTGCCCCTAGTGGTGGAGAGTGAAAATTAGAGCGCTCAGGGTCTATTTTTCAAACGGTAATTGCAAGACTGAACCTCCATCAACTGATAAATTCTCTAGCAGTTCATTTGTCTCCTGCCTTCCAGTAACTGACCGAGGAAATGTCAGTCGAAAACTCGACTGAAACGAAGACCTGGAGTCAGTATAAAGACTCTCCTGAAATTGCACGAGGACCCACGGACAAATGACCGCCATTGTGGTGCTTGTCGAGGTTCTGGCGAGCCAAATGACTCAATCCACGATTAGGGAGCAAAATACAGCGAATGCCAAGGGGAAAACAATATTATGGTGTATTACAAAAAGAAATACGATACTCCGAGCAATGAGGGACGCGATGTCAAGAGGCGGAAAGCTTCAAGAGATCGAGGGGGCCGTCGAGGGCTCCAAGATTGCAAGGAATTATCAGAGAGTTCTCCATTTTTATTATTATTTTTTTTCGCTATCCGTCATTGGCTGTCGGCACACTGACGACCGCTATGTGAGACCAGAGAATATTAGCGAAGACGGGACCTTTGTTCGAACTGCGCTAAGATGGATGAAGTGAATTAGTTGTTGGATAAGTAATAAAATTTTGGGTTATTGAAGGTCTCAAATGACGTAACACACGTAAGTGAATCTCACTCAAGTGTAGTGAAAAAGTGAAGTACCTTTGAAAGCACACTTACGTTTTCAAAAATCGATCGTTTATGGAAAGATTTTTGCATTCTATGGAAAAACATTATGGAGCATCGCGCGATACGATGCGTAACGCTCATCTGCTTTCTTATCTTAATGAACAGAGAAGCTGCCAACCGCAGTAGGAAATGTTCTTTGAATGTAGATTATGACTCAATACTAACGTAAAGTTTCGAAGTGATTATTTCGTAGTGACACAACAATCGCCATCAATCGAGGGCAATACAAAGGAAAGGAATTTACAGCGAAGCACAATCTATGTCAGAAGTGTCTTGCAGAGGGACATGTATCTCATTTGAGTTCTTTTCTGAGCATGAAATTGTTATAAGTAAGACGCGTTCTTGCAATAGGATTCTGTTCATACGAAGCATGAGGCTGCATTATGATTAAAACATTACAGTAACGGGTGAATTAAAATGTTCAGCGAGGGGAAGTTCATGTTTAATACTACGCTTTCTGCTTTGCAAGGAGCATGAATAGGTCTCGGGCAAAGATAATAATATTTAAAAGTCAATGACCTTTCAATTAACACAACCTTGAAAACAATAGCTCGCAGACTATAAAATATAACAAGCCCTGCATCAATTTCTATAGTTCTGTACGTATAGTAACACACTAATGCAACATTACTAACTAACACTATAAGACAGTAAGTCACTTACGAGAAGCAGGAGACGCACCACCGTAAATTAATATCCCATAACTGGTAACACAACAGCACAGGGCTATGTCGCTAACCTGTGGAAAGACAAGAGACTCTCGGGTGAATGGAAACATCTCATATATACCACTGCTGTGCTATGGAAATTTCGAAGTACCGCAGACGTCCGTCCGCTCGTAGATGCAATTGATGAGATGGCCATCGGAGTTCCGTTCTGCGGCGAGCAATCACGCAGCTTGTCATCGGCAGACGCTCTTTTGTGTTCGCGCCTCATTGCGCTAAAGACGTGGGAGGAAGAAAACGCACTGCAATCCTCCTCGGAAATGATCCAGGCCCGCACGGGTGAAAACAAGACGGCCGTTATACGTAGCGAGATGGTTAATGTATCTATTTAATGATTGCCTGCTTGGTTCAAGCTCTTTAGGTAGTTAGAGTGACTGGCGTACTTGCGATTGCGTAAATGTCCTGTGTGTTAATCTAAAACTTACGATTCATGTGACCAACGTACTTAGGTTTTGCGACTCGCATTACGACTCAAGAGACTGAAAAATTTCAGGATCTATAATGAATTCAGCTTTTTATTGTATGGGGGGCCAATATCAATGTATATTTATTTTTTATGTTTGTGTATCCGTATCATAAAAACCGAGGATCTACAGAGCAGCTATAAGAGAGTAGATTTCGTTAAAGATTCGTACATTTCAGTAGGAACTTCTTATATAATTTTGCCTCTGAAACATGTCACAGAAGTAGGGAGTAACTGTCCGTACTCGAAACGCACTTTTCAACAGTACTCATGCAAGACTTAGATCAAAAATATAAAATAGTCTACAATTTCATTAAAATATTCGAAGTTTGTTAGGTATTTATGTGGGAAGCGTTCTCTAAAAATCTAAAATTGAAGATTTTTCCCCGTGCTTTCAAGGTTTCATCAAGATAACGGTAAAACGAAAATGGTGTCTATTTACCCGTGCTTTCAAGGTTTCATCAAGATAACGGTAAAACGAAAATTGTGTCTATTTCTTCGTGCTTTCAAGTTTTCATCAAGATAACAGTAAAACGAAAATAGCGTCTATTTGGGTTCAATTACTTTATCAATGGAGGAGGGAAAGCAAGAAAGAAGGTTCAAAGTTTCGTTAAGATGAAGGTCAAACGAAAATGGCGTCTGTTCGGGTTATTACAGGGCGGCACAGGAAACGGGAACGTTTGAAAATCCAATAAAAATACTATAGCCCATCAAAAATATTGTGTTGACAGAAACTGTACCACTGTAACTTGCCCCTTAAGGGATGGTAATCCCTTGAGTGTTTGAGAATACCGTCCTTTAGATGACGTCCTCCTTCACGTGTGCATTCTTCCGATCTACTCTGCAGATTTATTTTTGATTGTTGGAGCATCTCAACTGTGAGACTACAAATTTCGCCTTGATTTCTTTGTTACAGTTCATCCGGTGTTATTGGTCGAGTCATATAGAATGGACTTTTAAGGTAGCCCAAAAATTAAAAAAATGTCAAGCGGACAAATCAGGTGATCTTGGGGGCCAGGGAATGTCGCCGAATTGTGAAATGACACGGTAACAGGTTGAAATGTTACAATCTTTTGTTGAACTTGCATTAAACGATATTCCACAACCTCACGAAACCTAGTTCCAACAGAATGATGCGCCATCTCACACTTCAAGACGATCAATGACAACCATGCAAGAATTTTACAGTAACCATGTATCTCAAGATTCGGTCGCATTTCCCGGCCCCCCAGATCACCGGATTTGCCCGTCTGTGATTTGTTCTTGTAGGGCTACCTTATTAAGAAAATAGTGATTTTCAATCCGGGAAACGGGCTCAAACGTTCTAAACTCGATGTAGAAGAGTTGTATTCCTTTTTCATAAGAGATCCCACTAAATACTAGGAATTTCTGCTCAGAGTGATAAACAATTTAACGTACAAAACCAGCACAATTTTTTTTGCTCCAACTGAAATAATTTGGAGTGATTTAAGCAGTTAAGAAGTTGCTCCTGCATTGCTGTCTCTGGTTAATCCCTAAAAGGCCTGATGCTTATTAGTTTTTAGTTCGGTACTTTTCCAGACGTTAGTTTTATGTCGGCTTCTCTCTGGTGGTGAAAACTGTTGGGCAACAATCGCGAGCAATTATGCTAATCTCGACTGCAATCAACTTGGCTGCTGCAAAGCGCCTTCACTCCAGAGCGACTCTCCATAGTAAACATAAGTGATCTAATCATTCGTCAAGATAATGCCCGTCCTAGCTCAGCATGATTTACTGAAAAATTCTTCGCAGAACTCGGCCTGGAAACAGTGCTTCACCCCCTTTATTCTCCGGAGAGTAACTCCCCCTGATCATCACTTGCTTATGGAATTACAAAACGGTATGGATGATCTGTGCCGTGATCACAAGTAGGGATAGATATACGTAATTTCATATTTTGGATATGAGTAAAAAATTTCACATACGTAGTCTTCATAGGCATGTACATACGTACGAAAATTCAATTTTGGTGTACAATTAACGAAAGTTGCTTTGATGATTGATTATTTTCATAAGTCCATTTTTTCTTTTCAACAAAGACCGTGGAATCAGACAATCGTTTCGCTCCAACCAATTGCGTCAACAGAAGATCTAAACGCAATGAACGTTTTTTCCGGGCCATTTAGTTCTTCAAATTCATATGAAAATCTTCAAAACTAAGAATCAGACAACACAGTTGAATGTTCCTCGTCAAAGATGACTGTAAAGAGAAACCTTCGATCTTGCTCTGATAGTGATATTAAAGCAGACAATACGTTATTTTCTACCTTCTACTGGGGCATTTCACTCAGCCCCTGATCGCTCAATCTATATATAAGAAAAATAAAATACAAATGCTCGTTTATTCAAAGTCTTGAATCTCCAAAAGTTCTTCACCGTTGGCTTTGAAATTTTGAGACAACATTGAGATAAAATATGCGCATGTTTTTACATATATACTGATAGGATTTGTTATCTTCAAACGGAATGCTATTTAACGAGACTGAGCGACGGCTACGCGTGGCAGGGCACCAGAAGTGTGTGAGTAATATTCTGGTTGCACGACTCGATAGCTTTACTCTGATTTGTAATATGAATAACTCGCGGAAAATGAGGCATAACACATCCAGTAACCACTGAATAAAAGTTGTGAAACTGCAGATAGAGTTTCTGTTTTATTTTCTACCACTGCTGGCAACGCTCACAGGCGTCTATTGTCTCATTTTGTCTATCCAGCGCTCAACTAACACCCAGCGAATGTGCATTTTAACAGTATTACTGATTGTATAAAAGATCTCAGTAGTGAAATTTAATCTTTTATTTGCAAATAACTTGGGAAATTGATAAGCGTTGTTGATTAAAGTCTGTCATTCATTGTTTGTATAAAAGATCTCAGTGGTAAAATTTAATCTTTTATTTCCAAATAACTTGGGTTATTGATAAGCGTTGTTGAATAAAATCTGTCATCAAGCGCCGACGGAAATTTACTCTTCAATAATTTCATTATGTGAAACACACGAATAAATTTTTTGTGCCAAAAAGGCAGTAAAAGTAACACATTTCACTCGAGAAATTTGCAGCAAGATTTGGGTTGGCCCCCAACAGTGATTGCCAAAAATATTTTCGCATTAACTTTCCACTCGAAGTACGGTAAAAAGAACGATCACATAAGTTCATCAATGGCTATATTTTATAGTAGTTTCATGATAAATAATAATTTTCGTCCTGCATACAAAAATTCAGGAAGACGTATTCCGGGTAGCGCATGTGCTGCATTTTTGTAATGTGTAAATAATTCAATATAACGATATGCTTCACGTCTAATTTCTAGCTATATTCCTAAGATCCAAATTACACAGGTGTCAAGGCAGAAAACGCTGACGTCGCACAATGTTGTGTTGTGCAGCATAAGGCATTGAAGGGACCTGAGCATGTAGACTGGAAGGCATTCCTTCAAAATACACCATCCAAAAAGCTGTTAATTTTCTAATCCGCGGAAAGTACCTTGGATGAAAATATATGGAATGCTTGAATGTTATAATGATGTCCAGCGAATGATTTATCACACGTTACTAAAAAAATGCCCACATTTCAACGACTTCATTTTGCTGTCATATTACAGCACTCTTGTCATGAGAAATGAAATGCGTTAAAAAGAAATAGGTAGAACAGAAAAGCTTCGATCGTAATGAATACCTCGGTAATTTCGCCTCTCTCAGAGTTTGTTTAGTAAACTCACAGGTGGAGAGTGTGCAACTTTTCTGCTGTACTGTGATGTCAGAGTAGGGACAGGTAACAAATATCAGAGTTAGAAGGATTTTTTGCCTGGCTTAACCCTACCAAGAAAAAATATTGTGTTGACGTATTTACCCCATAAATGGTGCTCGATTTCACTCCCTTGAGACAATCTGTTTTGGGCGATGATAAACATTCCTTGGTTTCTAGGATAACTTTATTAAGCACTATCGTAAATTCTCATCGCTATGACAGAGACTACTTCCTCAGCGGTAATATCAATAATTGCAATAATATCAAGTCAGCGAGAAGGATGCGGGCGCAAGTACAGGCTGGGGCGCACTCAACTGAAGTCGATATTCGATATTTTCTGCGTCTTGCAAATTGCAGCGTACGTACATGAAGAGGCTCCTAGGTTTTCTCCAGCAGTCTTAATTCAGATAAAGCAAGCAGCGAATAACCTGGGAAACCCTTCCTGGTCTCTGAACTTGATTTCCAATGGAATGTATAGTTACCATTCGGTTTTAGTTCGCAAGGGGTTGGGTATTGACAGCTTCTACTGTATTGTTGATATATTTTAAACGAAAACGTCAAAGATTCTAACGGAAACATCAATGCAATCATGACGAAAAATGACGAGCTGCTAGAAGAAAGGAAAACATACGTCTAAATAAAGTGCAGTTTCATTTACTCGTGCTGTACCCGATTAAATGCTGTACCCGAGCGTTAAATTCGTTAAGAAGACACGTACTCTACAGAAGGCCGATAGAGATATGTTACTGGAATAGAGTTGATTTTTCAATGGATTAGCGATATTTGCGTACATCTTACAGTTCAATTTCAAACTTTCAATTTGAAATACATTTCTTGCACTTTGCTAACACCCTTCAAGAGTGTCTCAGATGCAACAATATCATTCACTTCAAATTAGACCGCACTCTCTGCATTTGTAGTGAAGAAGAAGCTGAGATAAGTAAAAATTAGCGCAGCTAACACGGCGGTAATTGAAAGATATCTCTGACGGTTCATTTAAAAGTAAAAACTGTGATTGAACATTTAAAAAACTTCTTCTGCAAAGCTTCCGCCATTCTCTATAGTTGAATACTTAATATGTCCTTGGGTTATCTCAGAGACCTGCACGAAATGAATTCAAAGGCAGGGCCTAAAATCCTCTTTATCGGTCGTATATTTGAGCGTCCCATATTCCATACCTCGACTCCTGTATTTTTCCTTTCATCGTCTTGCTAGGTTTCCATTTTTGAAGACCGTGCTCGCCATATCACGCCATATTTATTGCTCTCTTTAACCCCCCTCTTTGCATATCGCATGTAGTTTTTGCATGTTTTTTTCAGTGGCAAGAGTAGCTGGCGGCGGTAGAGTGAGGCGCAACAACACGAGACACTTCTTATATTCCAGGTTCGAGCACCGAACATTTTATTTTAGAATGCTAGTATAGCGGTTCGTGCTACCTTATTTTTTAGAGCGGGGTTTTTGGATGAAGAAAGGCTTGTTTTCAGCTAGTTTTTCTTAGTTTATATTGTATTTACTGAAAAGAAATATTAACGTCTATTTCAAGAGTGAATAAAATAGGCCATCATTTCTCGCTGTGAATCTGAAATTACACGAGCATACGTTTTTCTTATCTCTTTGCACTGAGAGAAATGTGACGAATTTGGACACACAATTATGTGCGTCAAAACCTTGTCAGTTTCAAGCATACTTTTTAAATCACGTTACAGTGTTACACACAGTAACGTTCACAAGTAGGGAACGAAATTTAATTCTTCGAAATCCTTATAAATTTTATTCCATAATTTTGGACGTTACTGTATGAATGCATTTGTTTAATAGTGTCAGGAGTGACACGCTGGGTAAAAGTCTATGGTATTTTATGCGAAGATTGGCTTTACTCTCTCAGTCCAATATTCATTTCGTTCGGCGGAAAATAGATAACAGTTCTCCGTAAGTCCTTAAGTAAAAATAAAAAATACTTTCGGAGTCGTGAGTTACCATGATATGCATGATACGTATACCTAAATATGACTACAACGAGGCGTATCTCGTAAGTGCACGGCATTGTAAGGTAACTTAAGAAGCACTGGTCTGATTTTCAACAACCAACTGTCTGTTTCTCATAGAGAGACAAAGTTTCCTTAGTGAAGTGTGGCATTGGAATGAATTTCCAGCCAAATTCGTTTGGGAATCCGGCAGTGATGGTCGTGGCCAAGAGGTTCACAGCCGAGTTTGTGGGACCGGGATACGTCTAACGACACTTCACTCCTCCCTGTTCCTAGTCTTGCGCTTCTCTATTTTTGGTTTTCGATGGCCACTAGTTTGATAAATGTTATAGTTCATAATTTTGGTTTTGTATGTCGCTTGTCAGTTCTTAAACTCACCTCGGAGGTAAGAATGTTAAACACTTATACATAACATTTTGCCGTAAAAAGAATAGGCCAGTTGACCGCCAAACTGGTCGGTAGATCACCTAACCGGCCAGTAGACTGGTAAATTGGTCAGTAGACAGCCTAGCTGGCTAATAGTTCACCTAATTGGTCAGCAGACTGTAAATTGTTCAGTAGATTGTAAATTTTTCTGTAGACCGACTTCATAATAGTTCATATGAAGTAGACCGCCAAACTGGTCAGTAATCCTCCTAATTGGTCAGTGGCCTGTAATTTGTTAGTAGACAGCCTGATTGGTTGGCAGATCATTGTAATGCGCGTCCTAATCCAAGGATAGACGCCTCTGACTAGATTTCTCCTTTCTGCAATAGCCTTTGGGCCCCATAGCTGTAGCCTCATGGGTCAACTAAATATGAAAGCTAGTAAATTAGGAAACTCATGATATATCTTCAATTTATTGCTCTACTGAGAACATTTCAGACAATGTACGCCCTTCAACTAAACTGTGTAACTTGGGCACAGTGTACATCTTGGTACTTCAACATCGTATTCCTGAAGCCTGAACTCCAGATACTAGTCTTCCAACCTCCCTGCACGCGCTGCCCCGTATTCTGAATGCGTTCCCCTCTGATTTATTCGCGTATGTACTGGACGGATTTACCGGTGAATGTATTTAAGTAGACTTACCGGTCACCAAATGTTCAATTTGTGGAATTGGTGGAAAATGTTGTAACATTCAGCGGCGATTACTACTTAAAACTATGTACGTATGTAAAGTCCGTCGGCTAACGTTCATTTGATCTGGAGAAATCGTGCCTGATGGCTGTGATGTCTCCCTTAGGAGGTAAAAGAATTTTTTTGGCTGCATTCTTGTTTTGAATTTTTAATGAAATTATGATAATCTCGGATGGCCTTGTGAATATGTTTGCTTTACATCAAATTTAAACTCACGTGTAATAATTCGGCACAGGCCTTCATTTTAAAGCTCAACTTACTCTGACATCCCGTTACTTGTACAGACAGAATAATCATAAATGAAAAATTTCAATGTGTACTGAAGATATTAAAACATTTATACAAAGACCTTGTTAACTACGAATAACCTTTGCTTAAGGGTTTTACTCTTTAATATTCTGCTCTCTCGGTATACGTACATGTGATGAAAACACAAATGTAAATTTGAACTAATTTACAAAATCCTCCTGCTAAAACAGTTATTTAGCATGAGGATAAAACAGATATTTACGTACAAAGTACACATCGAAGCCCCTATCACGCTTGGTATCCCAACTACACACAATCGCATACCCTCACACGCAGCCTGCCGCTGAAGCATTGAGCTAATGAGAATCTGATTGACACCTCCAGGTATGCCAAGAGCTCTCAGAGTGTATGCTACTTATTGATGATATATTAATACACATCATCTGTTCCTCAGCACTCCAAATTAACACACCTCTAAGGGGTAACTAACACGAAAAACTACAAAATCGGTTTTGTTAGTCTACATATCTTTGCACTAAAATATGTGGATATTAAAATTCTACCTGGTAAAAATACAGGCATTCTAACACGTAAACTTGAATGGATTTGATTATACAGGGCGTACAGATTGGCTTTACCTCTGCTTAGGATATGGCCATTCGAATATTAAAAGCGATTTGTGGAGAGAATGAGCGATGCTGAAGTAAATCTTCGTATGTAGCACAAGATGTCACAAGCATGGTAACTTGGTGACTGTAACCAAACAAAACTCTAAGGAAATAAATACTTACCTAGAAAATTTTCGGTACTGAAATTCATCAAATCCTAGAGATGTATAAATTTCCCCGCATTGAACAATGACCTAGTGAATTGTTGAGAAAGCGAGAACACTAATGTACTTACAAATTATGATGTTGAGAAAGTGTAACGAACTTACAAAATTTTAAGATCTCGGTAATTTAGGGCGTGTTTTGTAATCTTCTTGAAATCACTGTCCGAAACCGACACATAGCAATCTCGAGCGTGAATGCCGGTCTCTCAGTGAGGCGGTTGTCAGCAGAAAACAAGGAAGATGGTTGCTGATAATTAAATATAAGCTGCCAACCATAAGCTTCTCCAGTACTAAAATTTTGTTGATGGAAAGCAAAGTTCGACGCTGCATACGAACAGCTTATAATTGTGTTCTCATGCCCCGAAACATGAACCTCTTAGTTTTCCCGATATCATCTTGGAAGGAAAGTCATTTTTCCATGAACAATAAGCCACTTTACAATTTGAGAACGACCCCAAAATAAAAAGAGACTAATTTTTTGTTATTTATTGATGAAAGCAAATAAGGTTTTCACAGGGCTTGTTGAAGTGTCTAACACTGATCGCAGACATTTCAGAACTGTTTAAATATTCTTATGTAAATGTAGCATTTCCTGCAAATCGTGTGAGCAATTTACTACAGCATCTGGTATTGTCATGATACGAAATGAGAATATTTTTAGAGTACAATTAAGGAGTCTCATCACTCAGCTAAGGCTCAAGATGTATTGCTTTCTATCAAATGTCTACAAAACTAAATACAGACGGTGAAATTAAGTCATTATTTTTCTTTTTAAAATTGAGTTTGGTTATATACGTCTCAAGAGGTGGTGACTTTGATCTTTCCCTAATCTTGCTGACAGGTTATGATATATATTTTCCTTCAGACTGCAAAAGCAATACCTCTACATTGAATGCGAAGAAAAGAGTTATAGGGTTCGTTAATGAATCGTCGAAAAAAATTGCAGGCTCTTGTTGATAGGATGCATAGAAAATATTGATGTAATGGAAATAATTCTTATCAATATGACATCAGATATATGTATATGATGATATCAAATTCTTGCACAACTTCTAAAAACTAGGATTTTCAAGTGATAAAATTGCAATGCTTCTTAACAACTCTAGATTATAAAAAATTAAGTCAATATTTACCAACATTCTCAACGCTGAGATTTAGTAACAGACGACTGATTATACTAATAAAACTTCCATAATATTCAAATACTTATCCTCATGTTTTTCTAACCTGTAGCTTGAAGTGTTGAAATTAAGGAATGAAAAATGTTGCCAAAGAAATTACCCTACCTGATTTTATACATTTTTGCCTTGAGATATTTGAATTAGTGAGCATAGAGCACCGCCTGTGACTCACGTTAACGCTGCCAGAAGAGTTCCATTGTGCTAAAGCCCTGCGAGGCTTTAAATGAAATCCCCAACTTCCCAGTTCTCCTTCCATCAGACGAACCTTTGAGCTGAATCCCGCGACACCGATACGCCGGTTACTTTATTGCAAATTAACCTCATTAAACCGGAAAGTTTTTTTAATTAGTTAGGCTTGTGACGATGGTTATGACCAACGTGTCGTCCTTTCGGCACTCCGAGCACCGACTCGAGATGCGTCTTTGGGGAGCGATAAGCTTTGGTTAGTCAGGCATTCAAGAGATTCTTTTGCAAACTATTGTCCTTGGTGAGCTTTCTTTGGAGCGGATCTTAATGCTCCAATGTTCCTTTGTTTGCGACAAGTGCACTCAGAGCTCCTGTAATGAAACAAAGTGTCTCGCAAACAAGCCTCCTTGAAAGCCTTGGAAATATCACGGTTGAATCGTACCTTCCATTACCAAGTACGAATGGAGAGCTCGGTAACGTAGGAAAACCTACAATTGTTTGTTAATGGGATAGTGAGGAAACTTATATACGTATACATTGCTAATAGTTCAAGCGCCAAGTTTTGTGTTCCAGCTCATTTAAACTATTCGTAGAGTTCTGTGCAGACCAATACTTGATCGAGATAATAGTTAGTACAATTTATTACGGGCAAAATGCTATTCATCTTTAAATAATTGTACTGCATGGAATAGATTCAGGGACAACTGATGAATGAAGTTCGAAAAATGTGGTGAGTACTCAAGAAAACTTTTTTTTAAATGGAAGCTCATTAAAAAGTGATGCCTATCCAGTTCTCTTGCTTACGGCTCAATCTATTTCCTCATCAGGTAGCAGAACTTCAAATTCATCTCAAGAATGATACGTTTTCAGATATTTACTTGGTGCTAATGATTTTTAACTAACGCAGGGTGTGCTCATACTTACATGATACTCATGACAATGGTCAGAAAAAATTCAAACAATTCAATAACACCTTGTGAATAAAAAGCCGTATTTAGGCTGTAAAACTTCATTTTTGGAGGAAAACGCACTAGGTCACTGTTGAGCTATAGATTGAGGTATAAAAATAGGCTTTTACACCATATGAGAGCAATTACAAATTAAGCTGAATGGTTACTTGGCTGTTGGGGACATCAGCTATGCACTCATTTATCTTCAATTTATGGGTCATGGGAACTGTAAAATTTGCTGGAAAAATCTACAAATATTCATCACTTTAAAGCTGAAAATAGCTAAAAAATAGCAAAAAATCACAGTCATTTCATTGCTGAAAAATTAGGCTATAGTACTTTTATCAATTTCGCGACGGCATCCAAAGGTTCGAACGAAAAATTCCAGCATGCAATGGTACATCAAATTCAGGAAGACCCTTTCATTCGCATATTGGCTCACATTGTTTTATTTTAGCGTTGTTTCTACTTACATTTAAATGAAATAGCTCAAGCAGAAATGGTCGTATTTTCTCGTAAATTCCATCATGCCTTTATTGTGAGAGCTTGATTTCTTGAGTGAATTCAAGTATGATAACAAAAGGGATTGTCCTTTTCAGGTAAACAACAATCTTGCCAAACTGGAGCTTACAATTTTTCCCCTCATTTTCTCGTTTACAGACAGAGCTAAATATTTACAGACGAATGAGTCATGCCGTACATTAATTGCAGCAAAGCCTCGAACACTCGAGCTACCCTTCCATTGTCTATGGGAAAAGCAATCTCTGAGCAGGACGCTCAAGACACGAGCGGAAAAAAGACGGTCTCTTCTCGAAATAAGTTTCCCATTTGCGTTCAAGGTAATCTCGAGGGACAAACAAATCTGAGAATGTACACGGATTTAACAAAGGCACATCGTGCGCTTATTGACTTCCATTATCGAGCGGAATTAAATGGCGGGCCCGCAAACAGACGACGCGCTGTAACCTCAAACCTCCAGACGGATGCCCTCGTGGTAAGCGTGGTAAGCTTGGTTTTAACGTAGGCCAAGATCACGCTAGGATTCCTCACCTTAGTACATCTTTTTGTGCCGTGAAAAGCCATATCTGTTTCCTTTTAGTACTCGTATTTGTATTAACATGCTCTATTTGAAGGAAAAAAACCCAAAACTTCAAGTCTAATAGAGTCGGCCGGAAATTGCAGAGAAGCTCGGACTGAATGTAAGCGAATTAATTCTTCAATAGAATTCAACGTGTTACACTATAAAGAGAAAAAATTACGTAAAATTATGCACCATTACATGTTTTTCTCGTTATTTTGATTTTCGTAGCGCGTACGTAAATATTGCATGCATCGAACACCTAGAAAATGAAGCCATTTAAATAATTAAAATGTTGTACTAAATTTCCTCGTGATGCTTAAAAATGTACTAGTAACTGCCGACATAATATGCCCGCAGTTTCTGTAGTTACCATCTCAAGCGATGTGTCCAAACATGGCGGCACTCGCATTTTACTGAGGTTTATGCATTTGAAACTGTCACACTGACGTAATATTAAAAATGCATAATTTTGGCGTATGATTCGCAAAACTTACAGTGGTTCCTGCAGTAAAATTCGTAAAACTGCCTCAATGATACAATCACTTAAGTGCGGGATAAGTGTGTAAGGTTTCCCAAAATTTGATGGGTTCCTGCACTGGAATTTGAGACTAAACAATTGTTGTTGGATTCATTGCCAGAAACATAAGCTTGCAGACTCGCAAAAATGATGCGCAAAAATTCTGAACTAAACTTAGTTAACAATGCACTTCGTTATGCCTAAACACGTATGATGATGAAGCCAAAAGAACATTAAAAACTAATTCAAAATAGAAGAAACCGTGCAATGAATCAGGCAATAAATTTTGCGCGATGAAATAAATCATTGTGAATAAAAAGTCGTCCGTGATAGCATGTAAACATATATATGATCGAGTTCTCTTTCGAACAAACTTTAATAAGATCTTACCTCTGTGATATCATAACGTAAATTGAACCACGCGTACGTAA
Organism: Orchestia grillus; assembly: GCA_014899125.1. Taxonomy (NCBI): domain Eukaryota; kingdom Metazoa; phylum Arthropoda; class Malacostraca; order Amphipoda; family Talitridae; genus Orchestia; species Orchestia grillus. The sequence goes on along the minus strand of VOMN01083583.1, from coordinate 9,212 downwards.
AATGAAAATTTCCCTCGCGCTGAACGTGGCGGAGCCTTCACGAATCAGTTCATCAATTTGATGAAAATCGCACGTGTGGCTGGTCCCGCCGCCGCGCATTGGGCTGTTCGAGACGCCTGCGCCAGAAGCCATTATGCGGACAAAAATGAACAGCTCCCTAGGGTGGGCGGCCCCGAACGAGTGTCGCTTTTTTCCATAAACTAAAATGCCTCATTGAATGGAAACTTGTGGCGGTGGTGCCGAAGAATACGGTTATTAAAACCCCGCCCAAATAAAAACCGATAAGACTTTAGAGATGACGTGCTTCTTTGCAAACTTGCCCCATTCAGAACCAACGAGCTTTGCCGAAACTGATTTTTGACTTCTTGAAAATTTAAGAGCGTAAGCAAATTGCGAGACGTGAAATTTCAGCCGACGCTGCTCCCATGGTTTTTTAAGAAATTGAAAAAAAACGAGTCAAGTTTCGGTTGGAGGATTTTGTACTGGTATTTTTACGGTGCTAATTGGAAGCTATTGATAGCGTAATGTTTGTTAACGCTCCGGAATTTTGGGACGGGCTTTTCGTTTAATGCACAAGAAAAGAAATAAAGTTGCTGCCCGCCGTAAAAGTGCGACTCGAGGCAAGCAAAAGACTGAACGTGTGCCACGAGCAGTGCAGCAACTGAGTGCCTTAATGAGCATTCGATAATATTAACTAAGTGTGACACAAAAATCCGGTCGGAAGTAAAAAGTTGTTACCCCAAATGTTCTTGACGTACGAAAGTGAAACATGTAATACATTATAAGATATCTATTTAACTCAAATTAGGTTCGTAATAAGCGCCCTAAATGATTCCTCTGCAGCTGAATGCAGCGATTAGCTCTTTTTTCAAGTTTGGCATTACTGTAAAATCATCTTTGTTAATCGATCAGATCATAACTGGACTTTTTTTGAAACTCTATCACTTGATACCTGCCTAACGGAAATGAAGCATCTCACTGGCCACGGTATTTCAGATCAACGTGAAAGAAAGCTTTTCTGAGACTGCTTCCCAGTATAGAAATTGCCCGCAGAGATGAGCGCGCGGTGTGGTAGTGATGAGTCCATCTCGAGGTGTCTTAGTTACGATGTAAAAATTAGCAACATACCTTCCCAACTCGTCATTTATTCTCTATTTTACGTCAATTACTTTCAAGTTATAACTCCGTATTTTGAATCAGCCTTTGCCGTGTCACTTCTCATTTGGAAAACCTTAAATTTATGTACCTTCGCTAAAATAGTGCATGTCAATTATATCTACGGATGATTCAAATTTTTATTTTGCAATCAAATTAAATTGTATTGTAAGCCCAAAAAATTATTACGACGCTTCAGAGACATTTCAGATTTTATGTTATAACCGCACTTATTTAAATTAAGCGCAAGGGTTTTGGAATGATAAGACCTCAAAGAAAGCAGAGAATGCATTTCGTTTACTCGACAACGAAATGAAAATAAGATCAATGCTGGCAATAAGAAAACAAAAAATCAATTGACCAGTTAGCAAAGCCTGTCCTGGTGAGTAAATGTTGTTCAACTCGTGTGTGAAAAATTATCTTAATACATTTTTCTAGTTCACAAAGTTGAATTTTACAGCTGAGAAAAAATATTCTGCAAAACTTGAATACATGGCAGGGCACAGCTATGGGTAACCTGGAAAGAAAGAGAATTTTCGCATTAGAGTCATCATAACGAGACCAATGTTGCCTGGCTTTTGGGTCGGTGTTACTTTAGAGGAAAGTATATGGTTCTTTACAGTGTTTCAAGACACTAATATTTGGGAAGTTTTCCACTACATTTCAACACCCGAAGTATATCCGAGCATATAAGGCATAATATCCATGTACCACTGAATTGTATTCACCTGACTTGTAAATCACTAAAAACAGGTTTGTACTAGGAGAAAAAAAGTATTATTAGATTACTCTGACGTATGTGTCTCATATGCTTGTTATGAACCCAGCACACAAAAGTGTATCATAAACATCACACGTTTCGGAGTCATTTAGATCAAAAGCATATGCGTGAGACAAAAGGGACGCATAGTGTAAAAGTCTACGGTATTTTGTACGAAAGTTTAACTTACTCTAGCCACCTGTCAATTATACACATTTGAATTATGAATCTACGGAAATAATGAACACGCACACTGTGTATTCGAATACTTCGATACTAAGTGCTATTTAACTGAACACAACCCGTCGTTGCAGATTCTACATGTCAACACTATTATAGTTCAACACGTGAATAACACATAAAAGAAAATTTGAAATGATGTACCAATTTATTGGGCTGGGAAGACACTTCATTGCGGAAAGAACACTTAAAACACCTATTCTGCAAGTGAACACTCCACATAGACACGTGTTCACCCACGTTTTGCATCTGCAACACTGAGATGGAGAGAAAAAGCTGGCACACCAAAGTGCTTCAAGGAATCTTTGTTTGAGATCAGTTAGGGACCCGAAGAATGACGCAGTGAGGGAAAAACATCAAATTTGACTTGAAGTGTACGTCATCGAGATCTAAGCTAAGTTAAAGAATTTTCAACCTGCTAATCATGCAAATGAAAGAGATGATTGACATTTTATCCCTACGACAAATTGATTCCAAGAAAAAGGTCTCTCTAAAAAGTATCTTGAAAAGTCTCTTCGCTAGCGTATAAAGCAGCTAAAGTAGCTAATATTTTACCTTTCTTTGATCATTTGATGGTAGCTTTGGGGAAGTGTTCGCAGGATTGAGTCTTGCTAAACTCAAGCCGAGAAGCACACGTTCGGATATAGATGATCATGCTCCAGGAGGAGTGAATAAGGTGCCAATGGAAAGGAGAATAATTCCTTTCAAATATTGATTCCAATAATACGTTTCTCAGCTGATGTAGGGGAAATCTTGTAGGTTAACATAGCATAGGGTTTCTGTGCAGTGTGCAGTTGCGACAATTACAGGGGAACATGCGATGGCCAATTTAAAGTACCAGATGTGATTACTGCACATTTCATACGAGGAAACTTTAAACCACTATTCTTACAATACCAAGCTTTTCGATACCCTCAGATTAGTTTAAAAAATCATTTATCTTTTAAAAAATAAAAGCAAGAAATTAGTAGTGTTTTGATAAATATGAAATTCAAAAACAGAAACAACGTACGTTCAAAAATATTTGTAACCAAGATTTAAATACTTCAACACACATTCAAATTGTGGCCCTTAGCCCCAATAAAAACCTGGTGTGGCGGCAATCGTCCACACGAGTGCGAATACGCACCTTGAAATCGTTCATTGAGCAGATAGTGCGTGGAGCACCTCTTTACTGAGCGACGGAAGGCTCCGTCAGCTGAGAACATTCGTTAGGAAGCCTACCTAATGACAGGCCTCGCTCGTTACCCGATGCATTCATCAGAGGCCAATTGGAGCTCAGGCATTCTATTCATGAAGGGAATTGCATAGGCCTCGGGAGAAAACGTAAGCTGACACCTTCCTATACAAACTCCCCTGTAATCACTCCTATGTTTAAAATACAAAATAAAAGGAAGTGTGTAATTAGCTGACTCCCTCGACTTTGTAATTGCAGTGTCAAATTCAGGGGATCGCTTGAAAATAAGCTGGGATATTTTGGCCATTCTTTGAGGTGCATTGCGAGTTCTGGTTGCCTTTGATGAACTGATGAGGCCGTGCGTTCTTAAATCGGTACCCAAACGCCTCATTCGGGTTGATTAAAATTATTTATTATTTCTAGAATACAAAATTTTACGAGAAAGGAGTTCTGAAGTTACGAGACTCATTTTCCGTTGAAGATATTTCATCATACCTATTTCTTCACAGCCCTGACATCCGTAACTAAATACAAAATATTGTACAGTTTATCATTGACCAAAGTCACACTTACTTGATTCTTATCAAATAACTAAATTATACTTGATCTGTAAAAAAATGACTGATTAAAGTAGGAGAAATGACTCATGGAAGGAAGTTCACTCAAGCTTACGTACTGTGCCAACTACATGCCTTCTCTTCAAACTTTGAGGCTTTGATAGAGCAGCAAAAAGCTGCAAAAGCTCCACAACATCAATCCGATCATGGGTTTCAATTTAGGCAATTTAGGTTTCATAACGAAATCGGCGGAAGCCGCGGCACTGCATAACAGAAGCATTTGTACAAGTTTATATGGGTGTAGGTATTCAGAAATGAGGTAATCTCTGAGTTGGAAATGTGCCCATTTTGTTGTGGGAAATTTGAACCCAGATTTCGTAATAATAATTTTTATGGCGATGTAGAGATCTTACAAACGCACTTCGGATCATATCATTTATTTTATTGTTCGTGTATGCAATTCAGAATATGATAAATCGCTCTGAATTTGCATAGTTGTCATAAGCGTACCTGCAACGTTGGTACACAAAGTGCGTGTATTTTGCGATGGACAAATCTTGAAACTTTTCAAGCCAATTGCTGCATGATAACTTTATACAAACATCGTTGAAACTGAAATAACGCGTGACAATAAGATCGGTACGAGGGTGTTTTACAGTTCTTCCCTCTTGTACCGTTGCGCTTGTCATTGATAATGAACCACCTAAGTGTAACATTGGAAGATTTATTATCAACTGTTGTGGAAACACTCATGAAAGCCATTGAAGAATGCATATGTATTTGTTAAAATTCATAGGCTTTAGAAGATCAAGGTTCCTTATGCACAGAGCTGTTACAGGCTGCCGCTAAACAGCGGTGGGGCGCTCACCTGTTCTCGAAGTCGCGTCGCTAGCGCAGTCCTATAAAAGCGGCGCGCTTGCGATTATGATTCCGTCTTTTCAATCCCGGCAGATTAAAATGCGGCCGTTGCGAAAGCGCCGTGTTGTGAGATAATTAATTTTTCTCGTCTCAGATTGTCTTGCAGGAAATGGGAGTTTGATAGCAATTTGAAGGTGTTAGGCGACAGCCAGAACTCGATTAAAGCTTTGATTAAAAAGACACGGTGAGCATAAAAAGGAAGGTGTGTGAGAGACTTCGTTAAAGTCGCTCCAGACGCCTGCCTGGTCGCTCCAATCGATTGTCATTTTTGTCTGATTACGAAAATGAGAGCGCGTCACCGACGCCAACTCCACGTCTTGAATCGCACACGCCGAGACGTAAATCCTTCATGGGGCTGTGCATGAGGAACGAAATGGTGTGAAGACTTTGCATGTATTCGAAAAATTTCACTTAGAGTTTTTTCCCACGTGAGCCTTGTCTTATGCAGCTGGGTGCTGCATATTTTTTTAAGTTAAGAGAGTTTAAAAGCCATGTTGACTGCGACGTTCTTATAATGACGTATAAATCCAAGGGATTTTAGTTTATATAAGAGTTTCGATACCATGATTTACGCATGAAAGTTTCTCAAACCTGCCCAAGCTTCTACATACCTGAAAAAGCATGCTCAACAACAAACTTTAACGTTTCTCGGAAGGATATAATTTTTTTATGTTTTATACATACGACTTTAACCGTAAACTTTCGCTAGACCTATTCATTTCAAGACAACGAAAGACTTGCCTCCCAACATATTCTTGTATCTACTGACCGTTTGCGCAGGTAATAACCTGTAAATTGAAATGTATTTTATCTACAATTCAGCATACTTACAAAAGCAACACAGTTTGAATATCACGTGTATGCCGAATACAAAATGTTCTTACTCCCTTAGTAAGGGCTCGTGTTTGATGTTGCGTTATCTTAATATTGAAGTCGAGCTACAAAGAAAATGAGACATCGAAATTTGTTTGTTTTTAAAAACATTTCACAAGAGTTCATACATTTTTTACCAGCACGTTGCCTACATTTCGCCGTGACTGCACAGTGCATCAATGCCGCAGCCCGGGATCGAACCTTGTAATGTGTATCGAAAGTAATGTAATGTATGTATTCAATTAAAAGTTGAGCATTGGTTCACGATCTTTTTATCATCTAGCGGGAACTTGATTATGATAACATATATAGCTGCTGGAGTTCAATTTTTATGGTACGTGGGTTCGATCGTAATTAAAGACTAGAAATGAATTCTTATGACTTATGGGATGAAAGTACGTCTTCGATTAATGTACCTCATTTCATCTCCATTGTATGTGCCCTACCTTGAGAATGCAAACTGATAGTCATTGCCAGCTGTTTACGTCAATATAATTAATTCATGAATTTTTATAATTCGGCTTCTAAATCAGGAGATCTTATTCCACTTTTGGCCCTGCGGTCGTGCGCCTGTTGCCTTCAATAGAGGGGACCCATCTTAGGACACCGATTGAAGCATCGGCCTGGAAAAGCTAACGTTTTTTAACACTAAAATACTAACACGGCTCTCAAGTTGTGGTACTTAGTTAAATACCCTAATCATCACTCGAATAGGTAAAGAATTTTTTCGTTCTACGATCTGGCTGTGCCTCTCGGAGAAATATTTAAATAAGGGATACGTAGACTTGGAAAATAATCTCTGTAAGCAATCGCAGAATGTTTTTAGCGTCAAATATACCTCCGATATAAGGGAAATCGATGAAAAACGATTTAAAGTTTTTGAATTTCTACCAGCAATGTCTGTATCTTTTTTTGAAAAAAGCAATGTTATAAAATTAATTGTTATTTTATTTATAATGCACTAAAAAAGTTTGATTGCATTATGTAAGAAATATATAGCATTTCTGAAGAAGAGATCCCTTCACCTACAATTTCACTGCAAAATTCGACTGAATGAAACCTCAGTTTCTAACCTGAGAAATTCTGGGTCTCAAATTCAATGTCTGCTACGAGCACTTCTCCCTAGCTGTCACCTAGCAGCAAAGCTACTGTTGCCACAGGACAGCAAAGCCTGAAGTGTCTGAGATGTCCGAGTCCCCGCTTGAAAAACTTTCAGTAACTTCGTTTTCTACGTGAATTTACCTCAAGGTTTTGACAGGGTTCGCGTTGTACGTCAAACGTGTCTCGAATATAGTAAAATCTTGCTAATGATGCTTTGTCACTTGAAACAAATTAAATTCTTACTATTGCATATTCTGTAAAGGTTAGTGAAGGCACTTAATGCGGGCTTTTCTGCTCCTCAGACGAAGTTGACAGGACTCGTTACCTGTGACATGAAAACACTCGAGTTCGCTGTGGAACATTTCAGTGCGACTTACTTAGCCTACTTTATTTGGTCAAGAAACTGGCAAAAATTCCACCTGACGTGTAAATTGCTACGTAAATTTTGAGGCCTAACTCTACAGTCCATGTGGATGGAAGGTAACAAGGCTGTGTGCATTAACTTTGTGCTGCAATCACTACACAATATTTTTTCAAGAGCTGATGTTTTTCTTCCAATCTCAATGAAAGTGAATAAGTTCTATCATAATTGTATGCTTAACAAAAAATACGCTCTTCCACCCTTCTAACTTTAAAGAACTAGAGTTGTAATATTTTACACGAACAAGGAAAGACTTAATAATCTGTCAAACATATTCTAAGCAATCTCGGCAACGTAAATAATAAGGACTTTCTTTATCACGAAGCAAGTTTTTCAAGGCGACCGAATCGTTCAAATTATATGCATACTTGCAGGTTATTTTACCATCACATCGAGAAGGATAAAATATTTAGAATGACTCGGGGCCTGAGAATGAACGAGACAAGTGAGGAGCTAGTTGCGTTGTTTTAGACTTCAAATGACTCGGCACGCAAAGCGTTGCTGCACGCAAAACATGAAAGCCACAATGGCAATTATTACCATGCAAGTACGAGCAGTATGTCACCGTAAAACACAGCGAGACCGAGCTTATTAAGTTCATCAAATTTGTGTCCTACGGTAATTCCACGGTGATAACATTTAGTTTTCCAATTAACAGTAACACAAAAAATATGTATTGATTAATAGTAAGGAATTTCCCGACCAACTCACAATGAATTATAAATTTATGAAACTATTATGTATCTTGCATACTCCAGCTTGAATATGTTGTGGGTCTCATCTTTTATTTTATGAAAAATGAAATAGAATAACTCTGCCGAGCATTTGAAATAACGCCCATTCCTCTGCCATAACTCTGCAGAAGTACCCCACATTTCTCTACCATAACTTTGTAGAAACACCCCACATTTCTCTACCATAACCCTGCAGAAGTACCCCACATTTCTCTACCATAACTCTTCAGAAGTACCCCACATTTCTAAGCCATAACTTTGCAGAAGTACTCCACATATGTAAACCATAACTTTGCAGAAGTTCTCCACATTTCTAAGCAATAACTTTGCAGAAGTACCCAACATTTCTCAGCCATAACTCTGAAGAATTACCCCACATTTCAATGTCATAATTCAGCAGAAGTACCCCACATTTCTCTGCCATAGCTCTACAGGAATGACTTACATTTCTCTGCCACAGCTCTTGCTTCACCGAAAAGAGGTACAATATTTACTTCTTTAATCTCACCTATGGGTAAAAAATGACAGCATTCACTCAAAATTTTACTCGTGCAATTGATGAATGACCGTTATTTGAAAAAAACTTTTCACACAATTCAACAGCTTGATGGAAGCTTATAAATAATCCTGATTGATTGTTGAATGACAATTAACTTTTTTTTCGCTCTTGAAACTTTGCTACGGTGGACAGAATAGTAGAATGCTGGATAGAGCGAACATTGGATGAATGTTGGATGGAGCGAACATTGGATGAATGTGGGATGGAGCGAACATTAGATGCATGTTGGATGGAGCAAACATTGGATGAATATTGGACTGAGCGAACATTGAATGAATGTTTAATGGTGTGAACATTGCTGTGAGTGTGGAAATCATCGGGCAAAAGTCTACAGAATGTTTATGTTTAAGGATTTCAGAAGTAGTACATACTTCGGATAATCATAGTACGATCGTTACCAAAAAGTTAAATCAAAAATTATTATCAGTTTCCACTGCGGCGTAAATTCTTCGAAGGAGTTAACTGCGTCACATTTTCGTTAATCATCCCATTTCAACGCGCGGCGGCAGACTTGACTAGTTCACTAGACGCACGAGATACTGAGGTGGCCGTCTGCAGGTCTCTAAAGGAGACGCGATACGCGTGAACTTCTGGATATTGGTGCACGTGAATGTTGTTACACGTGAATGTTGTTACACTTGAATTGTTACATGTGAATGTTGTTACGCGTGAATGTTGTTACACGTGAATGTTGTTACACGTGAATATTGTTACACG
>VOMN01083578.1:0-12726 GCA_014899125.1 Orchestia grillus | reverse complement strand
GTTACGCACCTGCAGCGTTACGCACCTGCAGCGTTACGCACCTGCAGCGCTACACACCTGCAGCGTTACGCACTTGCAGCGTTACGCACCTGCAGCGTTACGCACCTACAGCGTTACGCACCTGCAGCGTTACGCACCTGCAGCGTTACGCATCTGCAGCGTTACGCCCCTGCAGCGTTACGCACCTGCAATGTAAGTCACTTGCAGGGCTCGTTGTCGTTCAGATTCTAATTCATCATCATTTTTACGAGACGTAAATTTGACACCTTGCTACTACTAGAGTTTTAGTCCCCAACGTTGCTGAGCAAGACACCGAAATTAAGAGTTCACTATAGCATTATTTCCTTCTATTTCGTTTCGTGTAAATTTCAAAATCAGAGCTAGTGATCATTCATAATGATTGTACGTACTCGTTATTGAAGTGATTGCAAGATTTAAAATTCTTCACACCTGAAGTTTTGTCCCGAGGTACTTCACGCTCCTTGTACTCCTCAAAAATGAAATAAAATCTAATGGAAATAAATTTTATTCGATGTAATTCAGTCTAAATCAACGTCATTCTGGTAATTATCTTGTAGCCATAGGCATCCACAACATTAAATAATTCTAACTCCTGTGGTAATGAATTGTTCAATTTGTTTTAAAAAGTTTAATTTTTTGAAAATTTACCTACTAAAACACGGGAGTAGCGGAAGGAAAACTGTGCTAACTTGTCGAAATAATTATGCACGTTCATTTCCTAAAAAGAAAATTTGTTCCCTAAGTGAAATCAAAATTGAAGACAATCACAGAATGCGGTGTTAAAAATGAATATAAACCAAAATTGATGAATGGAGAAAAACTAAAATGATTATCACTAACAGAAACAAACACTCCGTCGCGACTTATCATGAGACAAGTGGACGCGCCCCGCTAAAAATGGCGAGACAAATGATGTTAATTTCTTAAGATACCCTGCTATTTACGGTAAATCTGATATGAAATCATGTTATTTTCATTATCATTGATACTGATTCCCTAATCTGACATTCTCGCTGATAAGGAAAACATACCCGTTAATTTGTTCCTATTTAAATCCTTTACAGACAGACGGACGGACCAACCAAGCAGCACAGGGCTTTTGTTATATAGTGGTATACAATCCTTACATGTGCTCATTGTGCTACGATACAGATACATAAACACCGTGATAATTGTACAGGTGAGTTATGTTTTGCAATGCTTATAATTATCTACAAAACAACCCTGAATGACGGTACATATTTGACTTGGCGTGAGTACGTACAGCGTCATAATGTGGCTCATGTTGATGAATACTCTGAAACATGCACGGCACTCGACAGCGATATGTTATTAGAGCCAATGTGCAACTCAGAAACTGAACCTCGACAGCGATTAGTGCCGAGTTTCAGTCAAAGAAAAGTCATTAAATTTTCCCTCGCCAAGTGCGTCGGGGATTAGACCAGCTCTAGAAATTATTCAGAAGCGTGAAATGTGCTTCATGAATAAATTACGCCCGGAGTGCCGATAAAAGAAAACATTTCGGAGCATTTTGCATTACTAAGCGTCTTCAAATAGACCATTTTGGTATAATTTTGTCACCCAGTATGTAACTTATGGCTCGGCCTGTACCATATACAAGCACAACTTATGGCTCAGCATGTACCATATACGAGCACCATAACTTATGGCTCAGCATGTACCATATACGAGTATCATAACTTATGGCTCAGCATGTACCATATACGTGCACCATAACTTATGGCTCAGCATGTACCACATACGAGCATCATAACTTGTGGCTCAGCATGTACCATAAACGAGTATCATAACTTATGGCTCAGCAAGTACCATATACGAGTACCATAGGTTACGGCTCGACATGTTCCATGTACGAGTACCATAAGTTACGGCTCGGCCTGTACCATATACGAGTACCATAAGTTACGGCTCGGCCTTTACCATATACGAGCACCGTAACTTATGGCTCAGTAAGTACCATATACAGTCAACGGGGACCTACAAATTAAAGGGCTTGGAAACAGAAATATGTAAAAGGGCTTGGAAACAGAGATACGATTGTAATACTTTCATTAAAAAATACTTGTGATTAACATTTATTGGTTTCTCATCAAGCGTGCTATTAAAGTAAATTGAAAATGGTTCATATTGATAGCTGTCGCTTGCTGATTTTTCTTACCACATGCGAATTTAATTTATATTTAGACAAGATGTAAACTGTATTTCCAATATCGCCCCTAACTACACTATCTATGGTTTCCAATAAATTAGGGAGTAAAAGAAAAGTACATCTTCAGCAGCCGTTACAGTTTACAAAGTCAATGCTTTTAGTACACTCATTTTGAAGGCATTTATTAACCGAATTCGCATGACCATCACACATAAGTTAAAGAAGTAAGAACCCTTCAGACAGTCCTGCAATTTCCTTTAAGTTATTCAAGTCGTAAAACCATCGAATGAACACAGCTCTAATTCAATTGACGACTGCGAAATCGCTGGTGACTCTCATTTTTTGCAGCTAAACCTAATCTCCTCTCAATATTCAAATGAATTAGCACTGCCCTGTCCTGCTGCCCAGCTGATGCCCGTTCTCTCCAAGATTAACACTCTAAAATTGAGGCCCTGTTCTAAACGTTCCTTTTTGCCATCATTATTCTTTCACGGTGTCAAAGCCATAAACCATCCAGCGTCAAGTTTCAATTAGCGATAAAAACACAGAATAATCATCAACTGAATCCATTGCGAGGCAGGGCTGTCCCGTCAAAAATTGCTGCTGGACACTCGCCATGGTCCAGAAGCAGACCGTTACAAGAGGTACTTGTAGTTAGCGCGTTTCTTCTCAACGACCGCCATATGGCGCGACAGCGACTGCATTCAGCCTTCTCAAAAAGCATGAACGGTTTGTTTGTCCAGAATATTAATCTAGATAAACAACTCGTGCCACCGTTTGTAAGGAGGAGGGTGAAGGAGGGATGGCGTAAGGACACAGAATATTCGGTGGTAGCTCGTCTTGTCAGCGCAGGAGTCTTGCAATTCTGCAAAAAATATGTGTGACGGAGAGATAATTTATGTAAATGTGCAACTGGGATAGAAAAGGGCTAATAAACGGCACTGCGATTTGCTCAACAGTGTTCCGGCTGAATGAGGCCCTTAAATGATAGATTCGAACAGATAAATCAGTCTAAAGTATGGTTAGTTTGAATATTTCTTCTTTTGTCGAGGTATGAGCATTGGTATTCTACGCCACGGTATTTCTTCCCAAAATCAGAAGGTTGACTTTTGCAGGATTGTTGCTCTAAAAATCGAAGAGGGGATTTCCTATTCCCCCCAACCCCCGTTCTTCACCCCCGTGAAAGTTTTAGCTAATATTAGGAAGAACAACTATACAAGGATGCCCTTTTGTTTCCTTATGATGAGAAACAAGTTCAACATCTACATACATCTCGTATGTTCTTGAAAATCAACTTTTTTCATCTCTCTAATTAATCGTACCATTAAATCATCATTTACCAATAAAATGTAACCCTTTCCCACATATATTAATCATCCTCGTCCTATTATTATTTCTATTTGCCTTCTACCTCTTCTTTTCCTTTTTTCTAATCCTCCTTCTTCTCTTTCTTCTTCATCTCCTATTTCTTCCCCTTCTTCTTCTTCTTCTTTGTCTTTTTCTCTTTCTTCTTCAACTTCTTTATAGAACTAAAGTAAAGAGAGAGTGAACATCCGTCAGCCCGTCTCACATGAGAACATCCGTCAGCCCGTCTCACATGAGAACATTCGTCAGCCCGTCTCATAGAACATCCGTCAGCTCGTTTTACTGAAGAACATCCGTCAGTAGTGCAATTTTTTTCTGCCTGTTCTGTCAGCTACTGTCGCTCTGTTCAATTCGATTTAATGAGCAAAAAATTCAATATGACTGTGCGTAATAAATTCAGATTTAAGAAGAAGGATTCGAATGATTTAAATTTCCATTTGATCAGTCTGAGTACGTATGCGAGCAATCAACCGTAAACACATGTATACACATTTTCTATGCATAGACAATGGATGCCCAACTCTTGTGATGGTACTGTTGAGGTATGCAGAAACCAAAGAGTGACTCAGAAAATGAACACACTTTTGTAGATCAGCAGGGCGTAGAGTCCACGTAGGTGTGTCAGGGGAGCCAATTTATAGCATCCTTCTCATGAATCAACAGTTCGTCTTTGAAAAGAATCCTCGTTGCAAAATTTCGAATATGCTGTCATGTAGCTAACTGCTTATTGTTATTTCGATCAACGTAAGTTCTTACGGTGTTTTATAGAATCAATTTTTATGAATTGGGAGCATTAATCAACGCTAGATTTAGGATAATGTTGTTTAATTTCGAAGGTAAAAACCATTTCACACAATCATTTTTTAACACAACTCCTACNCTGCGGAGGTGTCATTAATATCTTGATATGCCAATGCGCTCAATAGCTTCGTTATACAGTGACCGAGACTTCATGGCATTCTGGCAGAGCATTAATCTTCAATGGACGTGTTCATAAAGCAATGTTTGCGCTTTAAATTTAGCTTCAAAAGACACTCTCGCCGCGAACTGGCCTTCATCACTATGATTATTAATACCACCATCACCCCCCGCTATCTCTGTCGTCATCTAGTTTTCTTTGACCCTTCCTAGAACTCGGAAAAAATACCCCATTTCTGCAGTGAATCGTGAGAGGTGTTTGGCTCGGAGAGACATTGATTTCCGGGAAATGATCATCGATGAGAAGATTTTCATTTCTGAATTGTAGATGAGGTTAAGGTCAAGGTTCTTGTCATGAAATAATACAGGTTCGGATAGTCCAATTAGAATGCAAATGATTGAACTTTACCGTTGTTTTCAATATAGTGATTTATTTTCAAATGCTTCTCATACATTCGTCGAACATGATAAGGAGTGATGATTAATGAATAAACTCATCGAAGTTCTTTATTCTAATATCAACGAAATTAAACAATGCGTCGTGCATTTGTCTCTTATAACCAGCAGAGATCCACCCTGACGACTTACGTTTCGCAATAATTTATTTAATACCCCCACAAAAATGCCTGACCTCTATCTGCAGATGAAAATTGAAAATTCTCGATCACCTAACGTAAGTGCTGTTCACAAAATTTATACGCGAAAAATCATTTGACTCTGCAGTGTAGTCATCTAGATTTTCTAGGTCGCACAAAATTCCAAGTCTCAAGGTTTATTTTCCTCACCATCGAGCCTCCCCCGGCCAGATGTGCCGGCTATTCGGAGGGACGTCATTTGTGTCACCATCGGACGCCCTTCAAGACGTCGGGGTCTTGACGTCGCCTGTTTCTTATTGGACTCTGAAATTCAGTCAACAGACGTTGTCGAATTTTCTGAATCGTATCCTAAATACCAATGCCCGAAGAACGCTAGTTAGTCCCTGAAGTTCATACTGGCTAAGTAGCTCCAATATCATGAGAATCTATAAATCGTGATCTCGATCTTGGCTCTTGTTAGTTTTAGACTGAAACTATAGACCGTCAGTGACCCGTTGAATCCTTGTTGACAATTTATATTTATCGTAACATTGAGAAGCCAGATTTATTGAACAAAGTAGGGTAAATGTGACCCAAATGTATTTTAATCGCGTTTTAGAAAACATGTGACGCTTGCAACAGCTTGTATCCACTGAATAAGCCCTTACGTTATTGCTGAACATTTCACGACAAGGAAGAAATGAAACAAGCACACGAACAAGCATACAAGCCAATAAATATTTTAGACCTTTGGCAAAGTACAGTAAAGGACTATAAAACATTTTTAAGGGAACCTTAGAAGCTCCTGCTGTAGTAACTTATGGTTTGTATTGAATCGTGTTGCGTAACGCGCTGATTCATTTCAACGTGTCTTTTTTTCGACATAACCAACGAGCTCATATTCTTGCTGTTATTGTTGATTATGGAATAGTAGTCTACTCTCCGAAAGTAACTCTCTAATTCTAGGCAGAGCATAATTAAAATATATCCCTTCGACAGAGAAGTGAGACTTTGATCCCAACATCACTCCCCAAGACGTGTTGTAGCCCCCAATATAAAGCTATAAAACCGAACAAAGATGGTTCAGACGTAGGACAAACCCTCTCACGCAGCATTCGCTGTGAAGTTTCCAGGAAGTCTCATCAAAATGTAGAGCTGCCTTGAGAATACTGTATGATAAAGAGTGATGTGGGATTACATGTTCATTTGTGTGTGCAGTTCGTATTCACATAGGAGATATAAACCGCAATTACTTCAATACTACCAAAAAACATTGCACTAAGGAATTTTGCACTATAATTGTAAGCCATTTTTTCCTAATTATCTGTATTTTCTTTGCTTTCACGATACGGCTGTGACCGTTGCCTATGAAAGGGAGATTTTCCTAAGGCGTTTTTCAGTTTATTCTTTTGCTGAAGGTTATGAAAATGCATTGCATTTTGGAAAAAATGGAAACTTTCTTGGAAAAAAGACGGCAATTAGCCCGGGAACGAATTCAAAAGCGAAGGCAGACTGCAACACAAGAGAAGGTTCAAATGAGGAGGGCACCAGCCCCCCAGCGACGCCACACAGCGACACAGGACCGTGTGGTTGCCGGCTTGGTGGGTCTCTCTCTCCCCTCATCAGTATTTTATAAGAGAACACTGCTCGTAGTGTAAGCCGTGCTGACATGCGGCAGTGTCGTACATAGAATACTGAATATTGTATCATGATAAATTGATATATTCTAAAGTAGATAAATGTTTCATTTGCCAAAATACGCCATGAAAATTCGTTTTTAACTTTGTTGATAAGTGAATTGTTGATTTCAAAAGGAACGGATGAAAAATATTTGTGACCTATTACATGCTTCACCGAGAAATAGGATTCAATTCAAGAATAAATATGGTAAGTACGGTCATTCACCACGGGATACGAATACTAGATAGTATCAAAACCATATAATAAAACGCCAGGTGTCTCCTTAAGTAAATGAATAAACATTTATATTTTTTTCGTGCGGAATTTCCCTCTGTTATTACAATACGAATCTCATTGAACACATTAAAGTTATGGAAAATTGTATGCACTTAGATACATTTTATATAATAATAGCCTGGTGTTGCATTCTTGATTGGTTGATTAGTCCTTCTGCCCGTCCACCCGTCTGTCCGTCCGTCTGTCTTTGTATCACGCTCTTCAGGATTTAGATGGAAGAAAATTCCCTGATCTCTATTCCGAAACTGATAGCGATACCGTCAGCTAAAGCAGTCTGTATCAGTGATACTAAAAATAAATTTGTTCCATGTTAGAATTACCGTGAATAAGAGGGTATCATATGAATTAACATCAACGGTTCTGCCATATTTGGCGGGTTGCGTCTACTAGTCAATGATTATAATCATTTATATAAAGCGAATAATTATTCGCTTTATATAAAGCCGGCGTATCAAAACAAGGTCAGGTATCATGGACACGTAGGACATACTCTTTGAGGTATGCATTTAGCGAGACTACGGGAGCTAAAATCTCCCTAGTATTCGAGGAATTATTTATACTCTAGAGCGATATTTATGAGAACAATCGACTCCCATGATTATTTATTTTGAAAGTAAATTTAGTCGCTTTATTCCGGGTTATTCCACTATCCTACTATCCCACTACATTAGTACTGTAAACTAGTACACAGTTGTTGCTTGCTTGATCAGTCTGTCTGATACGCTCTTAATTAAAGATGCCAGCGTGACCGTAAATAAGAGTGCATCTTGAGAATTTAATTAGCATCATTGTCCCACCATTTTGGGCGGGGCGCGTCTACTAGTACATTATTTATCCAAACCCTATCAAACATAGCTCGTCTTCAGGGGCGACCGAAATGTGCAATCGCTTGAGCTAAGAACATTTAGAATACCCATGTTCTATCCACCAAAATTCACACGCGATAGATGGTAATTAAATAGATAGCTATACATTACATTTCTGTGAGACAAAGCTCCACAGTGAGGTGCTGCTGGACACGACAGACCTGCGACCGACACTCTAGGCTCCCATGCCCCCATTACGGGTTATAAATTACCACTCCTGCTACGTTAATGTTTCTCGCTGCCACTCCCCCATCAAAACATCGCGCAAAAAGAGTGAAGCAACAACCCCGAATTACTCTATGTTTTAAGTACAAAGAATAAAGTCATCCGTTGCAGCAGTGCCCGGTCTGATCTTTTAATTGGATCTTTATCACTCTATTACCCAAGAAAATATGTCAAGGTTTTAGATTAGTTCATAATTAGGAAGCGTCCAACGGCCCAACCCTGATGATGACAGAGCAACGCTTGTTTTGATACACCCTTAGGAGTAGCCCGATCGTCCAACGAGCCTCGTGTTGCCTGCAGACCTTCTGTCGACTCGGAGTGCTGTACGAAGTCATCGGCTAGACTTCAATAGGCCATCGATAACAACATTTCTTGCGATCAGAAATACGCTCGAGGATCTGCGTGAGCTTCTGCTCGTCACAGTCGATATTTTGTGAAGGGTCCAAAAATGGAGATCATTAGCATGAGTGATCACGCCCATTGTGCAGGATATGGCCCGCAGGCACCAAAGGCCAATCGAATAAATTGTTGCTTCGTTCGTCCGGGCAGTCGAGAACTGAGGCAGTCGAGTTTTCGTGCCTCTTGTGTCTTGTTTTCCAACTCAAAGAACTGAGCTGTCTCTCTTTTTCTTTCTGTAGCTGCTAGCCTTATCGATGAATAATAGTACACAATTAAGGATTCACAATTGTACGAACGCGCGTAAACTTTTCTCTCGAAGATATCTTGATGTAAAAAAAATCGTCAGCCATTCACAAGACTGAGGCGCTAAAGCAACTTCGAGAAGAGCGCTCGCGAATGTGAGAGTGAAATTGTTCGTTTATTTACCCATGAGTTGCTTCTATTTCACAGGGTTTTTTACGATTCGCGGAATTTTTGGGTTCATTTCTCGCTTTAGCAAAGAGCTGCTCCGAGAAAATGCTTCATAAAATTTTCTCTTCAGGAAGGAATTTTTTTGTAAGAAAATACGAGTTTGTCACTCGATTGGATGGATTTAAAAGAACGCTTCCTAAAAAATTATCACTCTACAATCTCATTTCGTATTTTTCAAATAAGTGCAAATAGGTTCTGTGATTTTTGGGGCAACAAATTTTACCGTTTCCTGAAATTTTGTGCCTAGGATGTCATGGAACTTATCAAGGCCCACAACCAGCTGCATAGAGAAATATCCACTTTACGTGTAAAAGTACAAGAAATCCAAATCTGTAATATTTTTAAGTGATTCAACACTTCTTTAAACAAGTTGCCCGAGTAGTTTGAATTGTTTAAACAATGTAAATTCCAATGGGAATGAATTGAAAATTACTCTTAGGGCACATTAGTGCAATGTAGGCCTTCTGATTGAAGAAAATGTGCTTGAATTTGACTTTAAAAGCAAATGTTTACCAGTATATGTGAAGTTAAAATAGCTTATAGAAGTACGTCAACCTAAGAACCATAATTTAAAATAAACATCAATTTAACTTTAGGATCATTAGGATTTTTAGGTCGGTACATACATTGACTTCCAAAGAAATTCTAAAAGCTATTTTTCCTCTGAAGTTGATGAAAACTTTTGTCATTGTATTTCTATACATGAATATACATACGTATACAAAAAGCTCAGCTTACCCTAACGGCTCTTCAAAACGTAATAGTACCACTAAAATTTGGAGACATTATAAATTTCAAAAAACTATCTAAGTTTCGGGATCTAAAGTATTTAAGTTGAAAGATCAGAATTTAGAATTTATGTAAATTCCATGATGTATGAGTGCATTAGGATTTATGTAAATGTAATTCTATGCAATGAATTAAGGATGTACTTAGATGTAGGAATCTTATTAAAAGTAATAAAGTTTGTTAGTTTTGCTACCTGCTCAAATGTAGAGATATCAGAAATTTAAAACCGTTTTTAAATTCAAGGATAAATATAGTAAAAGTTGTCTACGCGTCTTCGTTAAAGTAATTTTCTTGTATTGTGAAATTTTAAACTCCAAAAGTATTAAAAATTTTCCCTCATACGCGTTATGTACTTTGTATCGGATAAAATGTTAATGTAATGTTATATTACCATTTTTACACACAATTGAATGTGTTGTTAACTTGATTTTAATTAGCACAATGCATACTGAAAAGTAAATTTTCGCCTTGATTAGTACAATGTTTTTTTTTAAATACACCGTGGGAGCTTCTCCTCACCGGCACATTCAAAGTTATTCAAATATGCACAAATATGGCTATCTGTGCGATGATTTTCTTGTGACAAACATTTTCAGGAAACTCAGGTTATCCAAAATATTTTCCTAGTTTTGTTCTTGCCTATTGTCTATAAAGCTTACATCCACTCTTAAAAATGTACATGGGCTCACATATATTAACTAGTGTTTTTCAAACATAGTTTATGTCTTTTATTACGACAAGGAGTTCGAAGAAACCTTGTCTGTCTCGGTTGAGTTAGATTTGTGTTTCGACTGTCAAAATTTACCTAAGATCCTATAGACGTTTGGACTGACATTTCACGAAGCGCGGCGCGTGCAGTCATCAGTGAGCGTATGTTTGAAAGTAAAGAATGAAACTATGGTGCCTGAAGAATATACGTATAGACGCGATGGCACTCAGTCACAGTTAAGAAAGCTATCTGATTTTGGCATAATTTACCTTCAAAATTTGCAATATCCGTTCTATGTTTGATTTTTAGAGCTACCTGCGATATTTTTTTCTCACAAAATTTGGATTCGGCTACTGACAAAAAAATATCATTACGTTTGATACCTTTGAGATGTCTGGGCCTTCACGCCCGGGCCACACTGAGGTGCTGCAGCTTGCGAAAAATAATAAAGCATGCTTTGATGAACAATCCGGAGACGAGATGCTAAAAAACACACAAGTTACAGCTCAAAATATGTCACACACGGATCAGCTTCACTAAAATGAAAAAGAATAATTCAAATGGGATCATCGTTCTGAGAATCAAATTTCTGTTAGAGCGATTGTCTTTATATATGCGGATACAAAATTCACCAATTTCTGAGAACTTCTTTCCTTCTCGACTTTGCCGCCCATTCTCTTTTTCCATCGCTGCTACTAAGACCAGCGTCGAGACTGCCGTCAGGACAGAGTCGTAGACAGGATACGAGACGGAGTGACTTCATTCTTGACTGCAGCGTCCGAGCGGGGCAGAGGAAGAGGTCAGGCAGTCAGCGGTGACCAAGTCAGCAGTGCGCTGGACTGCCAATCGTGGTGGTAGTGAGCCATGCTGGTGGTGTGTTGGGCGGTGAGGCACACAGTACTGACAATTTCATCCCTCTCAGGTAGACTCAGTACTCAGCACTCAATTCTCAGTACTCAGTACTCAGGACTCAGTAGTCAGTACTCAGTATTCAGTACTCAGTTCTCAGTTCTCAGTACTCAGTACTCAGTTCTCAGCACTCAGTACTCAGTTCTCAGTACTCAGTACTCAGTTCTCAGTANTACGGCTTGAATTTAACATAAATCGTGTGTTTTCGGATTAATTTCAGAAGTAACTCTTAGTTCAAGAAATTGCTCAGTTATACAATTTTGTATCGTAACTTCCATTTTGTAACTTTCATTTTGTTTGGCACAAATGCTTATTTGCAGTGTATGTATGTACAGTATGTATATGACACTAAATTTTAAATTTTCAAGCTAAATATATGTGGATAGAAATCTACACCAGATATACAAAATTTGTTTAATTTCAGCATTTGGCTGCTGAATTTCAGTTTTAATTAGTGAAAATGTTCTGTTGCGATGGCTTCAGGGTGAACTGATTTATTCACTTTCTTTCCTAAACTAGGATTAATATGTGCTTAACTAATGAATGAAAACTACCGATTCAACAGCTAAACAACCAAATTTACACGTAAAAGGTCAATAAACTAGTTCCATTCAATTTCATCTAGAATAAAAATAGAAAAGCCAGTTTCCACGTTAATGTCCTGCTTCCCAATTCGGTCAAGGAATAATTCAATTAATATTTACCATCATCACCCTCAATCAATTTAGTCTTGGACGCCTTACTATTTCCAATCTTATGACAAATAAGACATTTTCGTAATGCCATAACGAATCTTATAGGCGTACCAATTCTATGGGAATGTAGGAAATATTACGAACGAATTGTTATTTTCCAACGGTTGCGAATATGACTCACGTCATACTATGGACATGTTAAGATTCATACAAAATTTCAGACTCGTGTGATTCAAATCTCAATTTTCGCAGTCAACTGATTCAGTCAGTCTCACGGCATCCACAACTTAATGCCCTCAAAACAAACCCTGCAACTTATGTAATACCTGCAACTTGATACTCGCCACTTCATTCATACATCTTAGTTCACCGAACTGTATTTACACAATTTTATTCACACAACTTAACTCACACAACTTCATTCCCCCCACCAACTACTCACGACATGACAGTTACAACCATTGCTCACTTTAGGCCTTGACCTTAAAGCCTACCGTGTGTTTAATTTGCATAATACTTAAAAATTGAAATTATCATCATAGACGACAACAGAAGTGTATATCTCTGTGCACTTCACACATGGAGTACCCTAATAAGGTACACTAGGTGTACACAATACCCTGCTATAGTACAGGAC
>VOMN01083561.1:0-20608 GCA_014899125.1 Orchestia grillus | reverse complement strand
TACCTCGGTTGTCAGGGTTTCCAGAAGTATTTTTTTCCAGGTCTATTAGCCGTGGTGATTTTTACTGGTAGTAAGTAGTGCAGCGAAAGTAGCAATTTTACTGGTTCATACTGTTCCATTTACAACCTTTAAATAGATATTGTCCATATTCGTACATTAGAAGCCATGGCTGTTAAATAAATTGCTATTACTGAAGAATTGTAAAATAATTTTACAGTTCATTGTTTAAAATACTAATTAAATACAAAAATACATAGTAATTTCCTAACCTTCGACACTATATTTTCATGCGACTCCCTGAAGTCGTCAAGTAACGAGAAGTTTTGCGAAGCGCAGGACAACTCGAGCGCTTCATAAGTCTTAAATAATTTCTTCGTGATCCCGCCTTTTGAGAAAGCTTTGGGCTGGAACAGCACAGACGGAAGCACGCCACTGCTGAAATGAAGCTTATTTCAAAAAGAGAAGCTTTCACTGCGCGACGTCCAGCGCGTGAAGGACTGGCATGAGGATGTTGAGTTCGTTCCAGCTTCACTTGATAAACATTGAGAGTTGTTCGTGCCCGGAGAACATGGAACAAAGCAAATTTCAAAGAAGTAACACATTTTCGTCTGTGGCTGGGAACTACGAAGTTCTGATTGAAGAACTTTTAACCGAGCTAAACTACGTGTGTATTTAACAGTTTCCGCTAAAACCGGGAGGAAAGCCTTTGTATTAAACGAACGTTTTATATAAGGAAGGTAGGGAGGAAAGCCTTCGTATTAGNGGTAGGGAGGAAAGCCTTTGTATTAGACGAACGTTTTATATAAGGAAGGTAAGGGGTTCTAGTTTTCACTCTGCGGAGGTCAATTGCCGAATGCATAAAATATTAGACCACAACATTTCTGACGGCTTTGGCATCTATGTTACGACTCATTTTGTAGAATGAAATCCACGTACGAGTTCAACTCTCTCAATAACTCTCGCTCTCACAACCGAACTAAAAATAACTAGAATTTTACTCTAAGGACTGCATTAAGAGTAGATATTATCATACAGAACTCTGTCAGTACAGGGAACTACTCATGATAGGATAGAATGCAGGTAAAGATTTCTGTGGATCGTGTTTGCGCATAAAGCCCTTCATGGTTTACTTTTTGTATCTGATTCTGATATGAGTAAGAGGTCACATCACAGAGACGACGGAAAAGAACATTCACGCCTCCCTGATGCTATTACGCGAGGTGTCGAGAATATCATCGAGATGACGACCGATTTTTGCCATTCGATTCCGTCGTTGTTTCAGACCAGGATTGGGCGCCGCGTGGCGCATGAGTATGAGTTTTATGCTCGAGTAAGGCACTATCAGAATGGGTGCGATATTTATATGATGACATATTTTATGATATCGCGAGGGCAGTGTGCTGCTGCACAAAAAGGGTTCAAAGTGCGCTGCTGTACACGGCGTGATATTTAATGATTCGCATTGAGGGAATCGAACTCACAGTCCGTTCTGTAGCGGCACGAATAGTAGTATAGGTAGGAGTACGAATAGTGATATAGGTAAGAGTACGAGGACTAGTATAGGTAGGAGTACGAGTAGTAGTTTAGGTAGGAGTACGAGTAGTAGTATAGGTAGCAGTACGAGCAGTAGTATACGTGGCATAACAAGTAGTAGTATAGGTAGCAGTACGAGTAATAGTATCGGTATGAGTACGAGTAATAATATAAGTAGTAGCCCGAGCAGTAGTATAGGTAATAGTGATTCAGTGACTCGGACTATTTCGCACTGAAAAAGAAGGAACCATTTAGTTTGGACCATAGAAAACGTGTAATCTATGCACAAGGTGTGTTCCCACGCAGGATCCTCTGCGCATAGACACAGCAAATTTGGAATGAAGAGGAAAAATAACGTAGAAGAGGCAGCGAAAAAAGTGAGAGAATTGAAGGAAGTAACGTGAGCGCGGAAATGAGTGGGACCGAAGGCCTACATATGGCTATTGTGGTACGTATATCATATGTATACGGCCTGTTCCATTCTGTATTGAAGATATTAGATAAAATTCATAGTTAGCATTTCTGCAGTGATTTTATTCCAGTACAAAAGTCGTTGATGTTTAATTAAGTCGGTCGCAATGGAATCCTGTAATTTTGGTCTAGACTTTTTGAGATTATGATGTCAACTGGACGGAAGAATTTTATAATTTTTGTAACGGTGTGTAGGGTATTTTTTGAACTAGTTGCGCGACATCATAAGAGACGGACGTCACCTCCCTCTCCGATGGCTTAAGGGAGCTGAGCGTGACAGCAAACTCATACATAAAAAAGCCTATACACGACGGTTTTCTTAGTATAAGATGTGCTGTTCATGACAATTTGTGTTCTACGTAAGTAAATCTTCTTACCTCTGTTAATTCTGAGTATAAAAACTTCACAGAAAATTGGATAAAACAATAGGAGCATGAATATAATGCACAGTAATACGAAAGAATACTTCAGCGCGGTATTACATGCCAGCGTAAAATTATTTGTCGTAAATAAATATAAAATGTGAAAAATACAACACAAATATTTGTTTCACCCACTCAGACTTGTATTTATTTTTAGCCAAATTGAAAAATCATTTGTCTTCTTTAACATTGTTCAACCAAGAATTTAATTTTCATTGCTGTTGGAAGAAAAATTGTTGCACTGTTACTTATTTTGATTTCAAACAAAACACTGGTTTTGTTAATGAAGAACACATTTGCGTTTTGTAATGAACAATTCGCCCCTTTTACAATTTACGAAATTTTAGTATAAATAAAGGAATTTTAAACGATAGTTTCAGTTTTAGAAGTGACTCATCATCTGGACTAACCAACCTGTTATTAACATTTTTAGTACAGATAAAAATGATTAAAAAAAGTGTACGCGATATAAGGTCAAATCTTGTAATTTGGGAACGATTAAATATAGATAATTCCTTGTCCTTAATATTTATGTGATTTGGTCACTGCTGGAACGCACGTTACGTTTGTTATCACAACATTGATCATAAACTTCAGGACACAGAAGGTGGAGAGGAAACACTCGGCCCGTTTCTTCACAATTCATCTCCGTGATCAAGCAAAATGGAAGACACACGGCGAGCGGAGAGGCTGCGGGCCCTCAAAACAGGCCCCTGGAATCCGTTGTGTGCTCGTTAAAACAAGTCATCGAGTCATTCTCACCGAAATTTTGCAGATGAAAGGGCGAGCAAAGTGGATAAAAGGCGAGCGGATCTCGTGAAACGCCGACGCTGATGGATGTTTTGTGACGATCCCGGAGCTGCTGCGTAAAATCTTGATGGATTGTTCAATAAGGGAGAAAGAAAGGAACTCATTAGCATTTTATAAGCTCAGATGAGCGCTTCGTGTCGTCCTCGCCGCTTGCTCAGGCAACAGATATGAATAAATTTTTTACATGAAATGGTGCACCTTGTGGGAAATTAATGAAATATTCCCTGGATGTTGAATAACTTATTCAATCATTTGAAATTATCATATAAAAATCTGAAAATGAAGAATTTGGAATAAAGTTAGCTCCTTATTGAGTGAAAGTCATTCAGAAATTACCCGTTTCGCTATTGTACATCTAATTCATCCAGACTTGAAATTCTGCTAGAGTACTTTTCACAGCCATCACTTTGAGCTCGTATTATAAAAACTCACAAAAAAGAACGCTATCGAAATAAATTAACATCACTGAACACATCGTTCATATTCCAATGACCTGTTCGCTCGGAAAACAGGTAGAATTAAAATGATAATTTTTTTGACCCATTCTTGGCCATGCGTTTTTGTTTAAATTCCTAAACCCGAAAACAAAGGAGAGATTCAGCCAAGCTGGAGCGAATCAAAGTAACTCTAATTTCTCGCTAGCTTGTGTCAGGAATTTTCAGCTAAGGTTTTCGTAAGCAAACGATTTTCAGTGCCGAGCCTGAAATTTGCGGCTCACGAATTTATGAGATCAGCTCTGAATAGCCCTAGTGGAACTTTTTTAGCGTAGGGATTTAGGAGGCCGCTCCTAAGGTGCAACTTATGATGGCAAACTCAGTGGGGGAAATATTAGCGAACGCTTCGAGTGTGAAACACTCTGCAACGTGTGCAACGTATTTTTTAAATTAAAGGCGAAGAGAATTGAAGAAGGGCTGACTTTGTTGCATTTTAGGAAAGAAACAATGAAAATTTGAGAACATAAGTAAAACAGTCAGAGTAAAGTGATCTAACTATTCATGGATGGGAAAGTGTACTTCACCACGATGAGGCTGTTAGATAAAAATCCGAAAAAGAACAAGATTCAAATTCATAGTTGATTAGTCCTTATTTCGAGAATGGGATAGAAAAGCTGGGATCTGGACTTATGACCGAAAATATTTGACCAGAAAACAACAAAGAAATATCTATACCTGATAACTTGGCACTGATTAGCCCCTAAAAAATTGGCAATAAGTTGGTAGAAAAAAACAAATTTCGAAACTGATCGAATTGGAGCTAAGTACTGTAAATTTTTCTTCTTGTTACTTCTTAGTTTTATTGAAGGAAAAACTGTTTACCTGCAAGCTCATCTAATGCCTGGTTTAATCAGGAGTATGAACGTCTATGATGGTGTCTGAGCAGTGTACTCAAATACTGATATGATATTGTGATTGTTTCATGACGCATGCTATCTCTTGGCATTCCCTCCACCAAAGTTTCTCTTCATTTCTGGCACACCATTTATTTCATATTTGACACCGCATCTCAAGTTTGCACTATATCTCTGATGATTCAACTATCAAACATTCATTACATTATCAGCCCAGAAATGATTAGCGCTGCGAAATTACTCAAACCAAACCAGCACACCACCCTATGTTTCTTTCAACGCCAACCCGTGACCACGCCACAATCTACGTCCAGAGGTAATTACGGACATCACCTGGGCCTGCCTCGAAGGCTTTAAACAGCGCAGACGAATATTGAAGGCAGGAGCGATCTGTCTTCACTTTTCTGCGAGACAAAGTACCGCATTTGCCAGCACTGAGAAGCGGGGAGTTGAGGCCCTCGGCCAGTTCCAACAAGCCGGAGCGACCGTCCTGTCGGTAACTAATTGCCGGAGCAACGCTGCCCGATATTGGAAAACTACTCACCAGGCAGATAAATACTGAAGACCTCGCAACCCTAAACGTAAGCACCGTTTGTAACAGAACTGAACTCCGCTGGACAGCGAAACGCGTTGGTCGAGTTGGCCCTTGCCAATGAGAAGGAATTTTACGGCAGGATTGCGCATCGCGTACAGCGCGGCCAGGGAGCTCCGCAGCGCTTCAGGGGTGATCTTTGGGCAACTTTGTGCTCGTTCAAGTACAACGTTTGTAATTAGTTAAAAACAATGGCTTTTCTTAAAAAATTATCCCTATAATATACCTCATTTCTTGAAAAATGAGGAAAGTAATAAATAACTTTAAACTAAAAAGTACATTTTTATGATCAAAATTTTAAGGAAAATCGTAGATTCACATGAACGACAGTGCTGTGTGCCTATCCCCCTGTTTCCAGGAATTAAAAATCAAAACTCCTTTCTTTGGTTGGCTTGAAACACCTTCGGTTTTTTAAATAATAGGTGGAATGACAGTTGTCAAAACTAAAATCGGCGTTTGCAAACGAGAAAAATGTTTCACGGGAACTTTGAGGCGTAGAAGCCTCGTCCTCGATAACAAAGATAAAGCCAATGGCGAGGGCACCACATTCCAATATCGCAAGCCCGAAGCAAGGCACTGCAATATTGAAGTTCAGTTTTGCCAGAGCTTCTGCAGCAACAAAAATAGGAAAATGAGGCTCCATGGGCGAATCTTTTCTATTTTTCTATTAAAACAATTTATACCTTGCCCTTGCACCCTGAAAATTGCAATCAAAAATATCGCGAGCACTATATGGGCAGCCAGATATGATGAAAAAAACGGGAATGACTTCAGCTTTTTCAGGACTTAGAGCTCGCTCAAGTTTGTCGTTTGAGAGGATAGTAATGACTTATTAGGATTTCAAAACGAACGTGAATCTATACTCCTATTGATATTCAAAGATGTCTCATTTCTTAATATTTGTTCCAAGAGAAAAAACTAGATATCTCCAAATACGTCCAGGGTAACTTTGACCCTGTACTCCCATCAAACTATTTGTAAAGATGTATTTCTTTCGACACTACTCTCTCTACTACACACTCCACATCACTCTCTGCCATACAATACACTACACTCTCTACAACACACTATACACTCTCTACCACACAGTACCCTACAATCTCTATCACACACCACTAAGCTCCCTAATACACCATCCACTGTGACAGGGAGCAGCAAACCCTTCCAATGGGGGACTATTCCGGAAGATTTTGATCATTCTAGTAGCTTTGAAGTTCCGCTCTCATTCTTCTCGACGTTGGAAAATTCCAGTTTTCCGTGATTGATTTTATCGACAGATGTACAGGTTTTTACCATCATTTGAAGTTGGAAACTGAATGTCTGGCTTCAGGAAGTAAGTAACTTTTTCATCAAAAGTTTCAAGCTCAAATGAAAAACACTTAGTTTAGCATTTACGCGTACTCGTAGCACGATTCTATTCGAGAGATGTTCTTGAAGCTGATAAGAACATAATGAGTTTTATATTGGTCATTTGAATCTCCAATTCAATATACTCAATTATCGTAAGAAACAATGGAGCTGTCATGCTAGCGAAATTGTCAGTTTGCTAAATTTCAATTGAACTTCAGAACATAGCTAGAATCATACGTACTGAGCGACAATAGTGTTGCGGAGTTAGCTATTTGAGGAAAAGGATTAAATATACTTGCATTAATTATTAAATATATCTTCAAGCACGTGCATGCGAGCGACGGCTAGCTGATTTTCATCAATTCAGAAATGTTTGATGTAAACACTACCGATGGTTTCGAAAAGTTTAAAAAGTTGGGGCCTGAATAAATTTTTATGAACTAATAGATTTAAGTTAATCAATTATCAACATGTGAAAATCGATGAATACATCATTTTTTGAAAAGTATAAGCAAAGTTCCTAACTTCCTTATTTGAAAGTTGATACCAAACATGCATTAGGTCTAACAATTGACTGATACGAATTCAAAATATAATTTCATTCGAACAAATTATGTTTGTTTTCAAAAAAATTATTTTTAATTGCGAAGTAATTGGACTAATCTATTCTCAAGCCCACTGATATGATTGAGTTTCTGACTTATATCTTTATAAGAAAAAAGTGTTCATTTGTGAAGTGAACGAGACAAAACTTGCTCTTTAAACTGAAGAATGCAAAAAATATATATTTTCAAGCTAATTCAACATATGGCGGAGGAGTTAAAGTGATGAAAAAGTATATTTTCTTCATTAAGTCATCAACAGTTTCTTGAACCAAATTTAAATTTTCGATAATGGTTGCAGTTAAACGACCTTTTAGTAAAGTTCTAATTTTTTTCATGACGCATAAATTTTAGGCTTGACTCATTACTGGGAGGACGATCTTAGCGCTTCCAGTCATGGTTGCCGAAACAAAAAATAGAACTTTGAGTGTGATTTGGGATAATGATGTTCGAGAGCTAAAATTAATGTATCGTTAAAACCCCACCCCCGGTCAGTATTTAATATATCTATTGCAAAAGTATTGACAAATTTTAGGTATCTTCTTAATTTCACCGACTAATTATCATTGCATTTCGTTTTGATACAAAGAAACCTTCGAGTAGCGCAACAGCCGCTGACGCTGCTCCGCCTTGTTGTCCCTGCTATTTTCGAGGACTATTCAACAGCGTCATTTCAACTTCGATTAAGAGAACACTTTTAACAATCATCAAACTCTCTCAACAAGAAATCAGAAGATCTCGGGATTACGTTTCGAGAACACGATTTGCTCGAGCGAACATTCGAGTTGAGTTTGCAGTTGGCGACGAATGACGGAACAGAAAAGTCGTGCAAGCCGTCGTCCGCAGCTGGCTGCTGCCGCAGGCTCGAATTTGCGCGAGTGAACCAAGTTTGGCAGAAGTTAGGGAGCCAGAGCCACGCGTCTCGAGCCGGAGCCGCCCCATGGTCGTGTACCGCCAGCCAGTTTGTGGAAACACAGAGAATATTATATTAGAGAAGTGTGTCAGTTGCCAGAGCGGAAGTGCAGTTCAGTATTATCAATATTGATATCAATATTGAATGACGTTCGAGTTTCTTGGATAGAGTTATTTCCCGTGGTCTCACTGGTAGATTCGTTGTTTTTCTCTGTTAAGGAATTTCTACAAAAACAGCGACGAGCGGGAATTTTTATCCTTTTATCAGTGAAATTGAAATGTGTATATACATTTTTTTTCTTTTTCCAATTTACTGTCAATTTACTGTCCAATTTATTTATATTTTAAGGAAATTTCAATAAGTTCTGAAGGAAAGGCTGATCGCATTAGGTGTCTTTAAAAAAGATTAAATTTCAGTTGCACAAACGAATGTTTAAATCATGCCTGATGAATAGTGTATATTACTAATTTGTTTAGATGGAAATGAATGAGTTTTGCTCTGCTGAACTTGAATACTGAGTGTTTATGGAGCGAAGTGACATAGAAAAACTCTTTTGTCGTCATTATACTTTAAGTTATATTATACCCAAAGTTATATTCCTATACCTCATGTAATATTAAACCTATAACTTACATTATTCCTACACCTAATGTAAGATTATACCTGGTGTTACTTCATCATACCTAACGTTACAAAATATTTTCTTCCAGAACTTTACTCCTTATTCTTTTTCTCTGAGAGTAGAATGTAAAAGAATTCTCTTAATAAGTTATTGCGCTGCAAATTAATCTGACTGAGAAATATATTTCTTGGAAAAATATTTTTTCGAGATCTAAAACTATTTCATCTCTGTACTTGTGATAGACATGTTATTTATTCTATGGATACACTGATCTGAAAGCACGAAAGTTTTATGACATTCAGCTGCCCCAGTTCGTGGCCGGTATCAACCAACCAATCAACGAACAGACTTTCGTACTTGATTGGAAAATGTAGCCTGAAAAGTATATTGTTGTACGGTTTTACCCCAAATTAAATCACCCCCAAACATACAGCTCCCTTTAATGTTTTAGTTAGCACCTGAAGCACCTTGATATGCATCGGCTGTACCAATTGTTAAGCCATGCATGTTCATTGATGAGCTCGAGGACGAGATGATTATTGTCGATGCTCCAGGCGAAAACTGAACTGCAATCGATGACAACGGGTATATATTTACACTGCACTACTATAACGAAGAATTTCAATTTTGAACTAAACAAATTTTTATGCACGGAATCGTAATTTTTCATAGTTGAAATTAAGCTCTGTAACAGCTCAAATAAAGACTCCGATCATATTTAATGAATCTCACGTTCTAACGTGCATTACATTGAGCATATTGTGGATTAATATGTGCGTATTCAGACCTCGTTTCTAATGTAATAAGAATGACGGTAGTCTTTTCGTCGGATTTATTCTTGTCCAAATTTTTTCGTTCAAGATGCGTTGTGCGACGAAACGGAAATATCTCCTCATTGCGTAGAATTATAAGCTTAAGTAAACAAGTATGTCAGCTTTTTGAACAACGTTTTAAAACATTTCTACGGACGTTTTAATTTCAGGTTATCATCTTCAATGAGCGCGGCGGTTTTGTTGAAGAAAGTCTTCTATCCATCTTTACCTTAATTCACTGAATTTAAACCCTCACACATAGATGACTGAACCGACTACTAACATTGCAAATATTTCCGAGAAATTTGCATTTGATTGAAACGTCATACGAAACTGTTGCTTTTCTTTTTGCATCTTTCGAATAAAATCAACTACTAATGTTGGGTTTCAAAATAATCTGCTCGAAAATCATTTTTCTGAACTGCGAACTGTATTACATTATTTCATTTCTGGCTTAACAATTCCTCTCGTCTACTAGCTGTGTAATTATTGTTCTTTGGAGTGTTTTTGTTAACTATCGCTCATCCGAAGCTTGCTCTCAAAATTTCTCCGCGTAACCGTAACGAAGTGTCAGATTAAGGAATATCACGCGCATCAAACACATCCATTAACGTGAAAAATCATTGGAACTTCATTAACACCATTTTCCCTTAGGAAATTATTTCGTCTTCCATCAGTTTCACGTCAGCATCAGATGTCACTTATTTTTTTGAAGGCTGAGTAAAAAAGCCTGATGTTTGCGTTGCATCGGGGGCCTGAAAGTCACGTCTCTACTGCTTTCCTGGCCGCAAAATGACAATGGTTTTCATTAGAGAAACGGGAACCAAAAATGAAGTAATTTTGTGAACAGCGCAAAATGAGAATAGTTTTTGCGCGGCTTGCAAAATAGAATCGGTCTACTGACTTACGTTCAAGGCTCCGCTTTTATGGCGTAGAAAATAACAAATCGTTTTAATTAGAGAAAAGTGAACCAAAAATGAAGTAGTTTCGTGAGCAACAAAAAATGAGAATAGTTTTTTCAGTCTGCAAAATAAAATACGATCTTCGAAATTACTCTCTGCCGTCTACCTACGGTCTGCACAGTGAAAATAATTTTCTTTGAAGAAAACTGAACAAATCAAAAATGAAGAAATTTCGCTAAAAGCAATTATATTTCTCCGACTTTGGTGTTTTTTCATTTTCTAAGAAATCTTATTGGCTAACGAAACTATTGTTTCCTTTTTTCGAGCTGAGCTAAAATTTGATATTGTATTAAAACATAAAAAATATGTATACATTTCTATCACTATGCTACGTAGGAAACCAAAGATACATTTATTGAAGTACTTTCTTTAGCAGAAAGTGTACAGCAGAGCGACTTTCCTACGAATGAAGTCTCTGCCATTCCTCTTGGAAAAAGTGATGGCACATTTGTTCATCAGTCTTTCCTTTGTTCACTTCGCTTCTGCATGCGAGGCTCTGCAGAAAATTCCTTAGAAGCAAGCTGGGAGAGCCCTCCCTGCAGCCGGCGGGGGCGCGGACGCCTGCGCTACCATGTTCAAACTTCACTGAGCGAGCGTGATACCCGTCCACGGAAGTATAAAACAAAGCCAGGGTCTGATCCAATGTATTTTGAGGAAGCTCAATGGTTTGTGAAGCCATAACGAAGTCGTTACGCGAGACTAACTCCGGTGCAGTGTAGCTCATTTGTTCCTAAGCGGCAAGACAGGCAGCCATTGTTCGTTGCAGGACTCTATTCAAACTTCACGAAGGAAAAGGTAAACGCCGCGAGAAAGTAGCGATCGGGCTCCAGGGCTCAAGTATTCACGAATTTTATCCTGTGTTCAGTTTCTTTCTCGGGATTTCCTTCAAGTTGAGAAAAAAACTGAAAGCTCTGTTTCTTTTCCTAGTGAATATATCAAAAAAATATTAATTTCACCTTTGCGTGTATTTTCTAGAGCATTTTACGAACGAGTTCAAGGATTTACTGTGTTATGAACATTATGATTTTGTAAGACCATGTGTTTTATTTGAGGGTGTACAATGAAAAATAAATTCTACAGCAACTTCTAAATAGTCAAATTTTTAATTCTATATTTTCCATGGTGTTTCTAAGTTGACTTGAGAATCACGTGTGAGTTAAATTCCTGATTTTTACCGAATTTTCTTCATTACAAACACGTATACTTTGAAGTATGAAAACAATTAAAATCCATCGATAGCAGTACAGTATTACAGACATTCATAATATTTTCATGTTGATCTTACCCGCTCTTTTTAAATTCGCGTTTCTCCTAAATTCTATCGCACAATGGCTTTAGCAGCCTCTGAAAGAAATGTTCCCGAAATCAACTATAGTATGGTATTAACCATTTATAGTTTGCCTGTTCATTCCAAACCATAACATTCAGCCAAATTTATTCAATACTTTTAACGTGCAGAATCGAACACGACAGCTCATGGTTCTAATTCTCTATAGTAACACAAAAAGGACATCACCTGACACTCTGAACATCCTAAATCACCAATATCAAGCGCCTTCTTTAATAGACTTTTACTCTCCTAAAGATTAGGGAATTTTGCAGCTTGTCTATGTCCGCGCCCACCGCTCTCTTCTCTTTTGAAAGTCGCTCATCGAGCATTAGAGGTCATTTAATCACATTGAATGGCTCTCGGAATCTCCTGCAAACCCTAAGGCACACGGAATCATTTCTTGTATCAACATCAGGAAAATTTGGGTAAGCTGCTCAGCAATTACGTGAAAATTGGTTATGGCCTTGGCACAACTTTAGGCCATCAACCGCCCTCATATCTAAGATAAAGGTGCAATTAGCTCAAAAAAGGGGCAAAAATTATAAAATTTACAAATTTCTCATTGGTTGTTCAATGCTCGGTAACATTTCCAGTAACACCTGCTGCTGGAGTACATGTTGTGGTCACGACAGCTGTAATGATTCTAAAATTACCAGTATTGAAGCGCATGTTTACACAGAAAAGAAGCATAATTGATAAGCATCGGCTAAAAAGTCCCAACGTTCTAGGAGATTGCAAACTTTTGTTCTGGCTCTACCAGATGGAGATTCGATTTTCTCAGCAAATATTATTAGCGGCCGGTGTACTGTAGTTATGGCTTCAAAAGGGACCAACCTTCATTTTTTGGGGGGAGACAAAAAAAAAAGATCACAAGATTAGAAAAATTTCCCCTGTTAGCATAATGAGGAAAAATTACTTTCTATTTATCAGAAGTTACAAAACTCTGGTCCCTCAACGAACGTCTGGGGTATTTGTCACTTTGCTGCTGTAATTAAACTACTTTTGTTCTTGATCCACACTTTACAGACTTGATAGTGAGGGATGCACGAATTGGTTGTAGCTATATTTTTCGATTTAGATCCTTCATTAACTTAGCATTTTTAAATTCGTGATTATTATATGACGATGGAATAGAAAGTTTTCATAAAACTCTCAACAGTAAAATCAAGAATCCCAACGATGTAAGTTCGTTAAATGGCGGTACGAGAGAGAAAAGTAGCAAATGAATAAATAGATGCAATAATTTATCGACATATTTTTCTGTTCACATCTTACTTCTCGCAAACTGTAAACACAATGAGATATTCGTGTACAGATTACATTGTTAGAAACATATCCAGGATTTCTGCTCAGAATTTTCATTTATACTCTGACAATATGAAGGCTACTTCTGGTCTCAAGAAACTAGCTGAATTCTCATAGTTCCTGACTCCTGAAATTCCTCTTTTGAGCAGACAAAGGAGCTTCCATTAAGTGCTAACTCGTAAAAATTCTACTAAAAAACGTCTTTTCGTGGCGGTAGAACATAAAGTATTCTAGCTACGCCCTTCAAGCGAGTTCAAACGGGCTGTGGAAACGTCAAGGTTCCGAGAGCACTTGCTAGAAATCTTTAAATTTTTAGAAATTTCATCCAATAGCGAGCAAATTTATACCGTAATCTGTAGCGAACGTCGCCGGCAAAATTGCTTGATCATTCGAGTTGCAAATTTGCTAGTGAAGTGATGATATGAGCTCCCTCGAAACCTGAGCAGCGGGATAGGGACAGCCAATAACTAAGCCGCCTCTGGGAAAATTGGCTCAATTTATTGATCAGCTTCTGGGCGTCTTGGCAGAATTCACTGGCCAGCATCGCAGTGGTAGTGCAGCAGAGCGGTCACAGTGTCTGTTTTAGGGACGAACATTACAGCTGAGGACAATCATTGCTAAAATCTTCAAGCGATCACTGGCCAATTTATTGCCCATTTATGTGCGAAGATAAAATGCGCAAAAACTGCCACAGTAAACCAGAGAAATGCCATCCCTGTGCAAAACTATCCAAGGTCTATCGCACAACTCCACCAATTTCACTACGGGCAATATTTGATGATTAATGATGACAAGCGAGGTGACCTCCAGCAGCCCTGAATGCACAGCACAGTATTGTTGAGATGGGTCAGTCAGGTGTTGCTCGGTTTCGCTGGCTGTGAATGTGACAACGGATGTGAATGTGAAATCAGCAGCGCACATTGGCTCATCTAAGAAAGATTGAAATTTTAAGGAATTGCAAAAACACATTTTCTAAAGTGTCCATGGAAGAATATTTCATTTGCAGACAGATGTTTATAAACAGAAATCGATATGAAAGTATACTCAATCGAAAATTTTCAGTGCATATTGTTCTGATAGACCATACATACAAAAGATGAAGGGACTATGTGAAACTGAAGTGCGCTATTTGTGCATTTAACATGAGTTTTGATGCTAAGGGAAATTAGCACATTAAAATTGTGACCGTAACCCACTTTGTCCATTAACTTGTTGTGTCAATTTTGTTTCAGTCTTTTGCCTCTGAAGGCAATAGAAGACCAATCTAAAAAGAAAACTACGTTGCCACTGCAAGGAAAATTTTTCCTTAGATTTCAGAAAAGAGTTAGCCGACATCAGATAAGAAGAATTTCTGGTGCAATTTCTTCTAATTCATTGACTAGATGTAAAACTTTCATGAACAGATTATTGTTACAGTGGTCCGTGTCACACTTCGTCTGAAAATGTTTCAACTTTAATTCTATACAACTAAAGATCCCAAATATGAACACGTGACTGAACATGCTGTACTTGTATATCGTATAAAAACTTGCTCATAATTTTCAGCCAAACAAATTCAGTTGAAGTCTACGGATTTCACAACTGACATTTAACTTACTTTTCCCAATTCACTGTCCGGCAGTCCCATCAGTTGAATTTGTCACTTCTAAAATACTTTTCAAGCATTCGTGCAACTGACATCAAAACAAGTCAGTGTATAGGAATGACCTTTGAAAATTTAATAATGGAAAATATGAAGCTGCTATCTCAATAATACAAACGGTAAGCTCCCTATATTGATGAAATTTTTAAATATAGTTCGTTTTCTATTATTCTGCAGATCGTCATGGGGGACAAATTTTGCTTTCTGGATCACCCTGGCAGATATAATTTTGGGAGAACAACATTAAAAAATAATTTATAAGAGAGAAGAGTGCTATTTCAAGGAGTGACGACCGAGATATATTTCTGGAATTTTGCCATGTGTGGGCTTATCGGTTAATTAAACTTTTCCCATAATAGTATGTACGGCTACACTTGAAAAGACTTTTAC
This sequence comes from Orchestia grillus, assembly GCA_014899125.1. Classification (NCBI taxonomy): domain Eukaryota; kingdom Metazoa; phylum Arthropoda; class Malacostraca; order Amphipoda; family Talitridae; genus Orchestia; species Orchestia grillus. Next base: position 5,504 of record VOMN01083561.1, on the reverse strand, counting down.
TGAGATACTATCTAGAATGTATCTTTACTCTAAAACCCCATAAATTCTAAAATCCAGGAAAAAAATCGTGAAATATTGTTTCCAGAGACTTGAAACAAAAAAGTTCAATCAATTTTAATCTGACTGTACTAAAGAAATCTGTGACTGGGAAGAAATTACAATTAAATCGACAATTTTTATCTGCACTATGTTTGAACATGCTCTACGAATTCTCTCTTGCACAGAGTAAAGATGGACAACTCTTCCTGAACTTTCCATACAAAATCTCGCTTCGTGATCGATCATTTCCTTCGTCTGTGACCTCAAGTTCACGTTGTAATTCACGTTTGCAAGCTTTTTGTGGTAAATGGAATCGATTTAGCACTTCAGATTCAAATTTACAACTGCATCCAGACAAGATGAAGGACCAATACATTCAGTGCTAGAAGCTGATATAATTTTGTTTTCCACTCACTTTACTTCAAATGGTGTACATCGTTCATCAAAATTGATTTGACGATTTACTGATTCGACTTCAGAGCTTTTTTTTAATTTCAGCGCTAGTATTATTTCTGTGCAACTATTTACGTCCATTTCAATCCCGAAAATCATTGTTGCATTGTTACGACTAAATGTTAGTCCTGTATCGTTGTGTTGAAGCTTGCAGAGGAAAATGATTATCCACAAAATATTTTCATTTTATCAGAAAAGAGCCCTTTTTAATTTATGAACTGAGGAATACTGATAAAAACTCTTTGTTGAAAATTGATACTCAGATCAATGATGAATACTGTACAGTACTGAACCTTGAATACATATAAATCTTAGCCTGATGTTTATGTATATTCAGATATACAATGCTCGACAAAATATTAATCAGCGTGAGCGGGGACACACTAAGCTTAGATTCTAACAAAGAATGGTATGATGAGGGTGATTTCATTTAGTCAAAACTTTCGCAGGTTTCTAACGTCACAACATCTCCCATTTGCCGAGTTCGCCAGCTAAGCACTGGCTTAATTTCGTTTTGGCTGTGGTTGTGAGAGAATTGTGCTGTTGTATTTCCCTGCACGACGTCATTTTATGACTGAGTTTTTCTTACTTTAGGCGTACTTGCGGTATTATTATTAGGGAAGCGACTCAGTTACCGTCTAAGACTATTGGCCAGATCATCGCTCTCAAGCTTGCTGCTACGCGTTTTGAAAACGTTATTGAGAGACACCGAGAGAAGTGTCATCCGATTACCGGAAAATAATAGCGGTGTATCGCGCACCCAGAGTCAACTGTTATCGAGTATTGTATATATCTATATATATATATATATACATACATTGATATATATATATATATACATAAAGACTATATTTATGTATCCCACACACTTATATACACGTATATGTATCCCACTTCCACTTCCTGTTTTTTTAAACGAGTTTTTATCAATAATCTACTGACAGTGCAATTAATATATGACTGTTTTTGCCAGCATCACGTTTTCAGAGCTCTCTTCTATTTCGGATTGGTATTTTCTAACCTAAACTGATACCTTTAGAGTACTATCTAAATTTCAGTACTCTTATTTTTAATCAACAAAATTTGCTGGACGATGTAACAACTTATCTTCATATGTGTTTCAGGCCATTGTGGGCCCCTTACAAAAGTAAACAAATAATTAAACATGAAATAAAAGTATGCATTGCAAATTAAGTCCTTATCCCATCAATACTATTTACAAATTAGTTCAACGATATTTCGTAGGCCTCGTCCGGTCTAGTATGACACCTTAGGAAGCAGTCAGGCAGCAGCTCAATTCCAGCAGGTGCTCGAAAATGAAGAGCTGGTAAGGTCTATGAACTGAAACCTCAAAGCAATGCTGAGTTAGCAACAGCTTAGTCATTTCAAAACTTTCATTTCTGTAATATTTTCATAAATGCCCAGCATCGTGAAAACAGACGAGAGAAAAGTGTTGGTAGCACTGAATTTACATTTTGAGCAAACTAAATAACCAGGCAGACAAAGCTCTGCAGCCTTCATTCATGATTAATCACGAGTTGAAAAATTACTGTAATAATTAGGTTTTGTGAAGGGAAGTTTTTTTACTAACACCTTCACTTACTGTATGAACTGATGTAATAGAATATTATGTATATTCTTTAATAGGGTCGAATAAAGCATGGGTTCTGTATCAACAACGATTCCAAGCAGAACCTTTCGTTTTATTAAATTTTCTAAACCAACAACAACGTATCAATACATTGATACTCACTCTTCATTTTCTAAGGGTTCATTAGCAATTTTTATGTGATAGAAGAATTTTCAGTTACTAATATAAGAAACATTAAATTTCGAAGATCATATTTCACAAAATATTCCCATTTGTCCTTGCCTATGAAGTATAATACAATACGCTGTGCTTGATTCAAATATGGAAGTAAAGTGTTGGTCTGCCATCGTGTGGGGTAAAATAAGATATTTTCAGATTTTCGTTTAGATGAAGGCAATTAGTCCAACTACGGACGCACTGCGTTTGGTAAATCACTGAGTTGGAATGATGGCTTTTTGAAAAACTCAATTACAAACAACGTTTAATAACGGTTGCTTCAAAAACATTTTAAATTGCTACAGCATATCATACTAATTAATTGCCTGATGTTATGAATACAAAAAGTCAGACAACTTAGTAAATGAAGCAGCTTTATGTGAACAAAAGTTCAGAATAGTAAAAGGGAATTCAGCAGTAAAAAAACGTAATATAAAGGAAAATTCAGTATAGTTGAAGTTAGTTCAGTAGGTAAAGCAACATAATGTAAAGATGAACTCAGTAAAGTTAAAGTTGATTAGTAGGTAATACAACGTCAGGCAAATAATTTTGACCGAGTGCAAATCGTGTTCACCCAGCGGCAGTTTCTGTCGCCACGAGCTGTACGTGCGTTTGTGCGTTGCTGCACTTGGTATGATTGACGTCGGTGTAGGGTCAGGAAACTGCTTGCCTTCTCGACCATTAAAAAAAAAAACTAAAATATCAGGGCTAAATGCCCCTGGTATACTCACCCCTATCATGCATAAACTTTACTGTTCATTGCTACTCGAAAAATTTAGCTTCGTTATAGTTTCGTTATCTCTCAAGTACCTTATATTACCTCCATTTTTGGAGCAATCCTGCAAGTGACGAGGCGATTTTATCAAATGAGTGCTGCACTCCAGTGGCACATGCACGTCACTCCGTGTAGTCTTTGTCTGTCCGTGTTTCGTAAGCTGATGTTGAAGCGTCCACCGATTGCTGCATTGAAGCTTGCTATATTTTGTAGAAGTGCCCACTCATCATCACCAGATTAAATATTATGCGACGGGCATGACCCGCTCATTGCGAATATCAGCTCCTCTCCTAACTACTGAGAGTCGCATTACCACACAAAATTGTGTCACAAATTATTTTACGCTGGAGAAATTTGTTACATAATAAAATTACGACAACATTTTCGTCCGAGTGCCTCGTCCTGAAGCTAATAAAGGCTCGGACAAAAAACGAAAAAATGGTGAATGCAGGAGCCATCGAGCAGAAAAAACGGGAATACTAGCTTAATCAGGTTAAAATGTCAGCAAGAGAATGAAGAGACCAACCATTGTCACTCAGAATAAAAAGTACAATAATGAGTCCCTCTGTATTATGAGAGGTATGGCGACGCGCAATTATTGAGCAATTAAAACGAGAACCATAAGGCAATCTTCCTAAAGGATTAATTGGCTATTCATCTTTCAAAAAATGATATAAAATGCTTCGTGCAATGAAACTATAAATTATTCTGGAAAAGAATGTCATTGGATGAATAAAGTTCCTTGTTTAACAATGTGTTCAAATTTTTATTTCAATTTTGGTGTGGTTTGGTTTGCAAAGGATTTTTGGGAAACGGGTAGCTATACTTCACAATGATTGAGGCTAAATAAGTGTAGCAGGCAAACTGCCAGTATGTGACGTGCAGCAAGGAAGTCAATGACCGACTGGGTCAGAATATAATTCGAAGTAGACATCAAAAATATATTTGAATATAATTTGAAGTAGACATTTAAATAGATTTGAATATAATTAGAAGTGATATTAAAATAGATTTGGATATAATTCGAAGTAGACACTAAAATTGAAACTGTATACGTAATATAAAGTCAAGATGCTGCTTTTACATCGTATGTCTTATTGATCCAGACTTTTATTCCTAACACTTGGGGCCAAAGGATTTGTCCCTGCTTTCTTGGGTCACGAATGCGTTCTCTAATTTGATTTACGCTCTCGGAACTGATCACGAGCAGATATTTAAACTCAATTTCAAAGACCAGATGAAAATTCTTACAATTTTTTGTTTACAAAACTCGACCTTATATAGTTCTACTCATATATTTGTATTGCAACTGCTTTAGAGTACGGTTTTTAAGTGATTTTAAAAACTATGTAATCGTCAGCTGTTTTACGTCATAATTTTTTAGTTCAAACAACTAAGTAATGTACACTGTTTTACACAGTAGTTTTTGATTTTAAAAATACATGATCGTCAGCTGTTTTAGACTATAGTTTTCTATTCCAAAAAACTGCGTAATCATGAACCGTTGTAAACTATTTTTTGATTCCAAAAACTTATGCAATAGTAAGCCGTTTTAGACGATGGTTTATATTTAAAAAACAGCGTAATGTGAAGGCTAGCAACACAAGGCCGCTGAGTGCCTGCAATTCCCGAGAGCGGCGGTGTTGATGTTGACGCGGCATCTGCTCGGCCGCGATCAAAACAGCTCTTGACTGCGCAGGATTCCAGAAGATATTAATTTTGCGGCTTCCGTGTCATTAGGATAGTTTGTGGGATCAGAGTTTGCTGCCAAATGGATCGCTGGCTTGTTATCTAGACGCTTATGATTCGTTTATTGATCGTTTGTACCCGGAAATGGTAGGGAATTCCTTATACGTACAGGAGGTGCACTTATGGAAAGACCTTTGCATGTCCAGCCCACGTGTCGCACATGAGCCGTGGTAACACCCATGCGCATCCGGAAATGTTCTGCTTAGGTAATTCACCAAGAAATATATGCCACGAAATATATTCACCAAGAAATATATAATTTGCTTAAGCAATATGGGGTATCAATCTGTGACTCACGTCAGAAGTAGATATCGTCAGAATAAAACATCTCATAGCTGAAAACAGGGTTGATGATATTCTGCTATACTCTGGAACGATCCTTCAAAGTCGCAGGTGGAGGCGTAACTCTAAAAACACATACTCGTATTTGCGTTAGCATTCTTACTCTGATTTTCCCAGTCGTATTATTCACATATTTGACCACATTCGTGTCAAGTTCTGCATATCGGTTGGCAGTGTCAAAACCTGACGCAGCTATTTTGGTAGCACCGAAATGAATAGCAAGTACAGCGATATCGTCTGCATAACTGATGCTGCTCACACACCCTCCGCCTGCAGGACAAACTATCGCTCAAAGCAGTAACGACTCGTGCGATAAGTGCGGTCAGTGCTAGCGATAAG
>VOMN01083550.1:0-29993 GCA_014899125.1 Orchestia grillus | reverse complement strand
TTTTCTGTATGGAGCGCTAGATCGGTTCCGGTAAAGAACCGCTGTACTGTCGTACTGCGTACAGAGCGGCATCAACTAAGGCGAGCATCAAATAGCACTGAAAATATTTGTGTCATGACAAATAAATAGAGCGTGGTGTAAGAACCAAATAAGAAGATAGAGCGGATGTTTGCTGGAACTGATCTGGCACTCTATACGAAGAACGACTGGGCAGGTGCTGGTGGTACTACATAGAACTGGCATATTTTTGATGCAGATTTCAATACATAATAAAGATGGCCGATTGATGGAACCCAGGTAGTTGCGCAGTGGATCCTGGCAAGATGAGCAATGTTCCTGGTATTCCACGGCGTATCGATACTTTTGGTGACAATTTAAACGTTAGTAACTGCTTTACTCGAGCTTGTGTAGTCTCAATCGCTAGCTGTGACTCGTGGTCATCATTTTGAAGACTAACCTTTCAAAGTGCTCAAAAATTTAAAGAGCTGTTCAACTATTTTTCTTTTTTTCTTTCTTTCTCTGCAAAACCACCACTAAATAACATCGAAAGATGCAGAAATTAACACGTAACTACACTGCGTAGTAGAGCTTCATCATAGAGGAGATACCCTCTTACGATAGTGTTCTACGTCCAGACTCGATCGTGCAGTCGATTGTTCAGGGGCAGCCTCACATGGAGGACTGCTCCAACGACCTCTCGAAGCCTTAATAAGTTGCTGCTTGCGTTCAGTATCGTTGGTCACACAGAAAGTGCGCTGGCGATAAAAATGAATCCTAAACCTCGGTAGAAAATAATTTTGAAGGGATTTCATAGAGGCTGATGGATTATACATCACGCCAAAAGAGTGCTACCGTTTAGTAACAGGATGAATAAATAATTTATCCAGATGCTTTCCGTATTAAAATTTTGGTTCATGGCAAGAGCCCTCAGACGGAAGGATTTTTGGACTGAATCTCCCAACTTTTTTATGACGAAATAAGTTAAAGTTTGTCTCGAGTACATCAATTTGACGCCAGATCGATTTAAAGGGACAACAAGCGAGTGCGTTGGTGAAGAATGCAGAACGATAGGCACAAGGCAGGCACTTTTTGAATAGTCAAAGGACAGAATAAACAATTAGGTAGTATCTTCTGCTTAACAGTCATAGTAAAAGTTAATGTATGAACGCAAAAAGTGTAGTTATTTCCATGGCTAACCATGGTTATGGTTATCTATTTTACTCTCGTAGAAACTGAGGCTGGTGGTCATACGTCTACAGATAATATGCGCTAAGTTTGTATTGCTTATGCGATGTGCCAGACTTCGGCCAGGTCAGCACACGAGAATAAATTCTTTGATGCTCGATTGTTGACAATGCAGACCGTCNTGTATTGCTTATGCGATGTGCCAGACTTCGGCCAGGTCAACACACGAGAATAAATTCTTTGATGCTCGATTGTTGACAAAGCAGACCGTCTCTGCGAGTCCGGTGGGTATCACTGAGGGCGCACTACAGTAGATTTGTCGACAGTGTACTACTACAGGATTGTCAACAGTACACCACAACTGACTTGTCAAGGTAACACCCCAATACACTCGTCTACAGTATATTGCAACAGACTTGTCAACACAACACCGCAACAAACTCGCCAACACAACACAACAAACTCGCCAACACAACACCGCAACAAACTCGCCAACACAACACAACAAACTCGCCAGCACGACAAAGGGCGCCCCAGCACAGCCCGGCGGCTGGTTGCACTCGTGCTCCCATAAAGAGGCTCTCGCATTGCACTCGACGGCGGCCGATGTTGGGGGCGCAGGACTGCGCTCTCCCCCAGCGGCCATAACGAGCACTTGTGGCACGCGCCGCCGCTCCTCCCACGCATCGCCTCATCAACGCCGTCCTGATAAAACATATAAAAAACAGCGGCCGCCCGCCCGAACTCGCACATAAAGGCCACGGCGCTCAGCCTGCGGGGAGCTTCCTATCATCAGCGGCCCAAAAGCCAAAGTTTGAAAATGTTTTTTTTTTGGAGTTGGAGTACGTGATGTGTTCTTTTGGAGAAGTTCGTTTTTGTTTTATGTAAGAGATTACCTGATGAATATTTTTTTATTTTGGGGATGCAGTCGTATCGGGTATGGTGACTATTTTTGGACTACGGATTCAGGTCAAAAATGGCGATTTTACGAAGTTAAGATTTTACTTTTATCCACTTTAAAAAAAAAGTAGAAGAGGCAGAAAATTTTCATTCCCAGTACAAAAGCTCTCNAAAGAGTAGAAGAGGCAGAAAATTTTCATTCCCAGTTCAAAAGCTCTCAATCGTTCAACAAAATTTTCGTTCGAATGATTCATCCACGGACAATGAAAATGTCAGTAGAGCTTATTTCTCTGCTTTGGCCTATTCACTCAGACAATTACATCTTCAATAGCACTGTCGTGCAGTCAAAATCATTGAAGCATTCATCTAAAATATTATAAAACCAACTTCCCACTTATCCAGCACTTTATTCTTTTGAAATAACATTTTAGATAACTCACGGTACTCCTTTCCATTTCACTCAACAACACTCGCTGCCGCCTCCTCCGCCAGCGCCTGAACGGGTCCGGATAACACGAGGTGGTGAGTCCAATAATGAGGACAAGGTCATAAAACTCTCAGTTAACGGGATGCATTTACTTTTATAAAAATAGAACAAGAACATCTCAACCATCGTCCATAAAAGTATCACAAAATATTACGATATTTTTGTAACAAAAAACGTATAAAAAATCTCAAAACGGTTCAGTAAAAATGTCATAGCATACCTCCCCCTTTCTCAAGTCGTGAGTGCCGGGAGCAGCGGAGAGCTGCTCGGCTCATTCACACTAATCAATTGAACGCCGTCCCAAACTCATATATCTTGGCTTCTAAGAGCGGCAGGCTGAGGTAATGAATTGAGCAGCTTGCTAGGCCGGTCTCGCCGGTAGACCTCTCATGCTTCATGATCTACTCACTATCTCTCGGCAATACACACGTCTCTATAAAGAACAGGAATGAAACTAGACTAATCAGGACTCATTCAACCTCAGAAAGACAAGTGGTACAACATAGCGCTGTTTTATACGTCTGCAGCTAATTTATGGTACAGAGCCAATTCCTGCGTTATTGCAAAAACCATTCGGTCATTATGGGAGTCAAGATTTACCCACCCACATTCATTTTCCATTCACTTCAGTTATCGCACACATTTCTGCAAGTTAATTATGCCAGAGTTTTTCTCACTTAATTCATCCGCCCTTAAGTGCGATAATTACACACTCTCTCTCCTTCATCACTATTTCCATTGAATACGGTCACTGAATCTCACCGTGAGCCCATCCTGCCTCAACACCGCGCTACTTTTTCCATTCGATGCATCCTCAATAGACGTTACATGCACTATCGTACCATTTCAAATTCACATGAAATCATGCAGGGCTGCTCTAACAATACCTCCAAACGCAAAACATATTTATATTCTGATTCTCTGGTGCTCTTGATCAATTCGTTGCCTCACAATGCAGGATACAAGGTAACCAAAAAAATTCTTACCTTTTTAAACAAATAACCAAATCTATTGAAGGCAAGAACTTTTTAGATTACCTTGCAAAAATCGAATTGATTGATGGCTTGCTCACATGCAAACGATTCATCAATAGTCAACATTGCAATCCAGGCCGTCCTCGCTGTAACAGGCATGCACTCTGTCTAATGGTGGCGTTAATGTGAGGCGTTAACGTACACTGACTCATAGACAACCTTGCCATCACTGAAAGAATATAAATATTTCAGTCAAATAGTCATTTCAAAATAGAAAACAGTCAATGCCGTTACTTTGAGCTACTGCCCATGAATCGAGGCGCGATTGCCGTTAAAGTGAGGCGCGAATTGGACCTTAAAACGAACACTACCTGTACTTTTTTCAAAGTTCTACACGGCTCGAGGCACCTGCCCACGGCGCGATTTACCTTTTTACAGTTCATCTTTCCCGAAGCAATGATCTCAGCACTCTAAAAGATACCCACGGGGTAAGTGAAACTAAGACAAATTAACGCTAAGAAAACTACACCTTAAAAACATACTGGCCGGGTGAGCAGAATTGACGTTCTCAAAAAGAAAAAAGCACGAAGCTATGAAACCTACAGAGGGCATGATCACATATTCTAGCACCGACGGTCAGCCGACATTTTAAATGAAGGTGTTGAGATAACGTTCCTAATTTTGGATGTCTATTCCCTCAAAGCAAAGTTACATCTCACCTCCCCCCTCCCTAAATAAACATAGCCTTGCAAATCAAATGGAATATTTTAAGATCCATCACTCAATGAGTGCTAAAACTTAAACATAAGGAAAGTAAGTGGATTAAGTAACTAAGGCGCTGTGTCACCAAGATAAGATAGAAAACAAGAAAACATCAATAAATATTCGTGAAAACTTCAACAGAAAGTCTGCGCCATAAAAAAAAAAAAAATTTTATGGNCTGCGCCATAAAAAAAAAAAATTTTATGGTAACTTGCAAATAGTACAACTGCGCACCATAAAAAAATCCAAGAGATAGTCCCAACAAACACTTATTCTAGACAATGTAGCAGGGTTTACGGTGAACACCCATAACAGAAATGCATCACTACAGTATTTGACACAGACGTCAGTACAGGGCTTCGAGAAACATCCCTCAGCTTCCCACGAGAACTCGCTTCCAAGAAAACATTTGGCAGCGCTACAGAAGCGGACGTTGCAGGAACGTCTCGCAATCTAACAGTTAAAAGCAGCCGCTATACGAACACAAACTAGGTCAAGTTTTTAGTAGGTATTTTACAGTGACAGCCGGTGGTGTAACTCAGCTAAAACTTCTCGATATCACACCTGAGTCTTAATATCAGAACAGCGGCAGAGTACAAATCCAGTCGTGCAAATCAATCGGCAGCCCTGGCGGCAAGCTGCCAATCAGAGCTCAGTACGTACATAAGTACGATGTAGCAGCGTCCATCACTAACGTCCACTGTACGCATTAGATACCACCAAGTAAGAGCGCAGTTATGCCCTAACAAAATAAACTGCGCTAATCTAACGCCACCACAGAAGAAATCTACCTCTATCCGCTCCCACCACACAAGTAAGCTGTACCAACGAGACCCCGCCTCATGAGTACGCTGTACACATCACACCCCGCCCAGAGAAATGCTAGAACAAATAAGAGGTCCGATCAGACGCTACTAACACCACGGCAAGACACTCGGGCTAGGATGATCAGCCTACGTCATATTTGTTTGATTCCATACAACTCTCTGAAAGAGAGCTCTCACTGAGCGACTCTCTTACATTGAATTCTTTTACATTAAAAACCCATTTACGCACAATGATTTCTGAAGTCATTTTTAGATAATTTGATTGCAGCACATTTTGCGATAAGTAAAACAGTTTCGAAGCTTGAGCGGCATCGCCAGGTGTCAAGGGGACATAATTTTTAGTTACCTCATGCAACACATGGAAAAAATTACCCGAAGAACGATTCAAGTTTCCTAAAATGGAAAAGGTATTAAAGAAGTCAATCGTATAAAACAGTTCAAACCACAAGCTCAGATGTCAATTAACACTCACTTAATTAGCTGATGATAGTGAACATCAAGGGTCAAAAGAAAACCAGCACACAGAACACCAATAAACAAACTTAGTCACTAGAGTTATCGGGCGAGCTCACAAGAGTCGTCGCCGCCCAGGCACCACTTACCACCCTCCCAACAAGTGCAACACAAAATTTGCTTGTGGAAAAAAAAGAGTACTTTCGATAAAGTCGATGAGGGATAGTACAAACTAATTCAAATTTCAAATGAATCTATGCATTTTTCAGAGCCCTGCTAAAAGGTGTAACGACTAAAATACGAAATACTTCCACCTCCAGTCACAAAAAGTACTTTTCAAAGGAATGTGTACATCACTTGATCAAATTTCTGTAACAATAACTCCTTATGTTGGATAAGTTACACTACATAGCGTCGTTAAAGAGAAAAATATTGCAATAGGTTGAATAAAACCAACATTTGGGCCTTAGCAAACTTCTCAGAGATGGCGCGTGTAGAAGCAGGGCGTACCAATGGACCGAGTCGTACGCACATCAGGTGTCCCTCGTGACATCATCAATATGTTGACTGCGTGAAGCATAGGAAAAAAGGACATTGTGAGAAAAAAGGACATTGTGAGAAAAAAGGACATTGCACTATTGAGTGACTTCAGCTGCCTCCAGAGCTCACATTAGCCTAGATTGGCAACACAGCTGAGGGGCTTCACAGTATCAAGCCGTTCCTTGCAACGAGCGGAAGGGCACCTCGTGTGTTACGAGGGACCAGCTAGAAATGCATAAACGTGACATGAATAATTCCCGACAGTAAGGAGCTTGAACGCAACATGCAAATTTAACACCACACCAAGTAGGAGCCTCCACATCTCGACAAACGCGAGTATTACACATATGTTCGATTATTTCCTAGCGTAGGAGTAAAATATCAACACCAGTTCGTCACACAAATTTGTTCTGTTATCTGAGAGTTATGCTCACGGATTTCTTGTGAGCAGTACCTAAAAGAAGACATAAAAATAAAGAAAACGCGAAAAGACATAAAAGACTGCCTGAAATTGTACATAAATTTTCCACCAAGGAGTCTAAGGTTAACTTGAAAATTTGAGTTGTAAACGCATTATTCATACAGTCGTTTTCAGTGAAGAAAATAAAAGCAAATAAATGAACAGCTGTTTTCCTAAATGAGCAGACAAAAAAATAATACCGTAAATGAAATACACTAAAACCTACAAATGGTAAAAAAAACAAGCATCAACCAACTTTCCTACAAGAAAACGCAAACAACATTTAAAAAATCGCCAATTAAATAAAAAGGGACCACCCATTTTTACGATGCCTCTGCAAGGTTAGCAAGATTTGTCACCTATTTTACAAGTTGAAACAAAAAGATGAAGTATCTTTACGTGAACATATTGCATTTTACTCCTCAGGCTGAGGTGGCAGAGAACAGCGCTCACTAAACATGGGAAGCACGTTACACTGCCAGGACTCGTGCCACCGCAGCCTCCTGAAGTGTTCGATGTTTTCAGTTAACGCAGCTCTCCTTTTCCTGTGGCTGTCGCTGTGAGGGAAGCCTCCAAACCACGAGAGGAGCCTGTCAGCGAGCTCCTCTTCAGTTTTAAAAGTTACACCATTAACGTTTGGCTTCACGAGCTCTTCAATGGTGGGGTAGTGCTGGGCAATGACAGGGAGACCGCAGCCAAACATATCCACCACTTTCATGGGTAGGTCCAGCCCGGAGCTCGAGGTGTGCAGGCTAAGTCCCATGTCAGCCGACGCCAGTAAGAGAGGATAGTCAGCCGCCTCCAGCCACACTGTGTCAAGTTGTACTGTCTGCCAAGTACACTGTTTGGCCAGCTCTATGTAGTACTCCTTCAGAGGCCCCTTGCCTGTCACGATCATGATGAGGCGAGGGTAGCGTGTAGGTTCTAGCAAAGCACGTTCCTCATAAGCACTGAGGGCGTGCAGGAGAATTGAGAAGTCCTCGTCTTCAGTCCAACTCGTGGACGACACTAGAAGTGCTGGGCGATCTTCGCAGTAACACACTCGTCCGTCAGCAAATCGCTCTGTAAACACAGTCTTGTCTGGAGCACTGCCCCCCAAACACGGTAGTTGAGCACACAGTTTTAAGAAAAGGTCGTGTTTGGCTTCAATTGAAATAGGCTGGAAACGAGTCGGAGGACGATCGTAGTGAACCGTTATGCGTTCCACACCCCAATTTCTCCTGAGGTCGTCTTTCATAGCCCGACTTACACACAGACCAGATGAAGCCAATCTGCCAAAAACTTTCTCAATTGTTTTATAGATGTGAACCAAAGGATGTCTAGGACCCAGTGCTAAGGCAAGAATACTGTACCCATAGTTATGCCAGTCTAGGACGAGGTGAACTCGAAAGATGAGGCAGTAGAACCAACACACAGGCAAAGCAGGCACGCACGGCGGGTTTTGTAGCAGCAAGTACTGAGGGCGTTTGGAGAACAAAAGCGTGAACCATAACGTGAAAGCCTGCCATAAAACGCGGAACCCAAACCTCATGAGATTGGGGAGACGGTTGAACGAAGATGGAACTTTTCGCAAAGGAACTACTGAGATTTTAGGGTGGCTCAACAATTCGGACTGGGGTCGAGAATTTAAGTAGCCCAAAAAATCGACTTCGAAGCCTTCTTGTGCAAATGAAAGACAATGGTAGGCCATGCGAGGGGAGTGGCCCAAATCTCCGAGCACGACCACGCTGACACGACCGCTGCCGCTGCCCTCTGACACTCCATCTTCCAGCAGCTGCTTCTCATCTGAAGTATCCATCAGCTCGGGTCTGGAATACGAAATGAAAAATACAGACAGTGCTACCTGATACCATGAAATTAATAAACAATGATCAACTATTTCGTGGCATGCTGCAGTGATGTATGAAGCCATTGTAGGATACTTCACTCAAGATATAGTTTCATGTTCAACATGACAAGTGCAAAGACGTGCTCACAGATGTGAAACACAACAATGCTTCAAATTTGACGCAGTATTGCTTTGCAACCAAACGGTATGGAGAATCATTTAGATCAGTTCAACTAAGTATCCCATAGATTTAACAGTTTGACTGCCAAATAAAAGTTATCTCACAGTTGGCAGTCATACAATTTTGCCAGGTACAAGTGTACTTGTAGTAGAACTATTTAATTTAATCCTCTTTAGGAAACAGAAGACAATCATATCAATATCCTCTGGCAGGCCACATGTTAAAAATCAGTTAATATACTCTAATTTCCAAGAATGCACTAAAATGTTCAAAGATAGGGCAACTTTGTAGTAGCAAGTGCTATACCGTGATGTAATTATTTTGTACAAGGATCATCCATGTTGAGTTGAATTGTAGTAGCAAATAATAATGTACAGAAGTATATTTACTATAAATTTCTCAAGTTGCAACTTCACACAAAATCAAGACACATAAGTACTAGTTGTTATGAATTGCTTCTACAAATTTGAGGATACAGTATTCTTATTGTCAACTTTAAATATCATTGCTAAAATTTTCAGTGCCACTAATGCTGCAAAAAATACCATTCAGCAGCAGCAGCAGCTACTGCCAGGGTGACATCATCTGCCCTGATTACCAGTGGGCCTCACAAATGAAACTTGTAAAATTTGACAGTTAACCTTGTATGTGTACTCACTCTCATTCACAATACAGCTTAATTTTAGGAATCAACAGCAGAAAGCTTAGAAAATGCTCACATTAGCTAAGCCACGGAGCTCACATTAGCTAAGCCAAGAGGCTCACATTAGCTAAGCCACGGGGCGCACATTAGCTAAGCCACGGGGCGCACATTAGCTAAGCCACAGGGCTCACATTAGCTAAGCCACGAGGCTCACATTAGCTAAGCCACGAGGCTCACATTAGCTAAGCCACAAGGCTCACATTAGCTAAGCCATAGGGCTCACATAAGCTAAGTCAAGGGGCTCACATAAGCTAAGCCAAGGAACTCACATTAGCTAAGCCAAGGAACTCACATTTTTGTGTCTAAAACAATGAAGGAAGGAGGGAGGGTAGAAATAGATTGGTCATTAGGGGCTTTCAGACCTGCTTTAAACTATGTCAAAAAAACTTCTTAGATTTATATGTTCATTTTTCTAAAAACTTTTCTGTGAACAAAGAATTACTGAGTATAAAATGCTTTCCATGACAGTAAAATCTAAATCCAGAATTCACCAAAGGTGATTATGGCACACAAATAATAGACTTTTAACTACAAACAGCTTCTATCCAACAAAGTAGGAGAGACAACCCACCTTTGCACTGAAGGTATACAGGTGTGGTAGTGCTATGGGCTTCCAGAGAACAACCTCACCAGAGGAAAATAACCATCACCTCACACTAGTCTTGTTTGCAGTACAGCTGTGCATAAAGAAAACCTAGAAAGTAAAAGAAACAAATCATCACAGAGAATTAAATAAGCAAATAAAAAATCAACGATATAAAAAGGAATAGAAATAAATTTTGCTATATATATTAATAAATTGTTTTTGTATGATTGGTTAATACATCTCTGTCATGCTCTTACAGATTTAGATATGAGAAAAGTCCCTGGTCCACATTCCTTAACTAATGGTGAGACTGTCACATGAAGCAGTCCATATCAGTGAGACAGAAAATAACATCATTTCATGTCAGAGATACCATAAATAAGAGGGCATCTCAAAAATTTAGCATCATTTGAACCACCATTTTTGGTAGGGCATGTCTACTAGTTTACAATAAAAGCTTATTCTGAAATGAAGATGAGCATCCTCTTACTCAAACATCAACATTCAAATACTGAATTTTGAAAATATTTCATATGTGAGGCATAGAACTTGTGATTGAGAACTTTCAGATATATAATTAAAGGTCTTTAGTGATCATACAAAATCAAAATATAAAAAATTCACCATGGCAGTGGCTTAAAAGATTACAATTTGCAAGCAGTAACAAACACTGAACATGAGAAAGCAGTGGAAGTTGGGTATGTTGGTCAAATACAAAGAAGGCTCATAACATTACATCAAAATATATACCTGTGAATAACAAACGGGGTTAATATTTACTTTATGTTGGCTTACTGCATAGAGCATTCTATTCATTACATTGCATTTACTTTGGTATCATTGGACAAGATATTTTACTGAATTGTGAAAATTATTTTAAGAGGTTTACAAGAAGCAAACTTAGTTAGAAATGAGTTGATATATTATAAAACCTGTCTCTCCTTTGTGCACTTCCTTCCAGTTGGTTAGAGCAAATATGTTTTCTCAATTTGCCATAATGTAACTTGCACATAATGGTTGGCAGAATTTGAGAAGATGTAAACTTTCTGTAAACTTTTCTGTAGACTTTTCATTATCAAATTCTATTAAAATGTGAATGCTTTCAACATCTTTTCATTTGCCTTTCCTATACTTTAAAACCTTTTGAAAATAGATATTCACATATTAGAAAAAATGTTTACAATGATACTACATGATGAATTGATTGCGCTGTGCATGCCACCTTAAGAGTACATATTAGCCAAAAACAGATAGAACACAAAAAATTAAAATTAAATGTTTTACTACTCATAATTTTTTAGAAAACAACTGAAATTAGTACTTAAAACTTTCATTTAAATTTGGCTAGACTAAGTGGGCCTGTCATGTCAAATGAATTTGACATGTATCAAAACAAGTTTTTCTGTAAGAAATAGCATTCTTGGACTTTTTGCACAAAAAAGTTTTTTTACAACAAACTTTGTAAATAGGTTTATTTAATTTGCTAAGCTTTCAGAACTAGACTTATCATTTTCATACAATGTTGAGCTCTAACAACAAAATTTTAGTACCTCAGTAGTGACAGTACCTTCAATTTTTGAGCAAAAGAACTTATTGTAATTATAAAAGAATTTATTGTATTTACAAAAGAATTGTTATCTTGACCAATTTTTTTTATAATTCAGCATGTTTGTATACAATTACTGAAATCAATGTTGAAAATGTGTGTTAACCTTTTTTTTTTGCAGAGCATAATTAATAGTTAAAATATTGCATATGATCTACATTTTTCTTTTAAACTCATTATCAAAGTACTTGCAGCTTCTGATACTTTACTGTTATTCATTATTATTCTATATTAGTTACAATACCATTTGAATAAAAATATAGGTTAATTTTTATTTTGGGATTAACACAAAAATTCTGACAACCCATTAGCATTTTTCCTGATATTTTTTGCATTTTATAAAATTTGGTTAAATTGTACTCAGAAAGGTTAGGTTAGGCTCTTTTGCATATGAATATAGAGGCACAACTGCAGTACATAAAACATAAAAAACTATCATTATCTCTAAATATAATAATGCGTGCCAGGTTTCATGTTCATATTCGTAATAAAGGCGTATAAACACACTAGCAAAGTTACATCTTATAATAAGTTGCCTATTGTAAATATTAGCCTCCACTCTAGGTCAGCATATCACACAAAACATTTTATTTGTTGAATAACCTACATTTTAGACTCATTAGCTAGGATATTTTATTCAGAGTTGCAGAAATTGATTAAAAAAAGGTTTCAAAGCACAAAGAAGTTATATGAGAAAATTCAAAGTATTCACAAACCAATACAACAGAATGATGAATATTCTATAAAAATTAGGCTCACATTTTCACATGTTCTACTAAACATTATTGACACATTATGCAATATTTACATTATTAAACAACCCTATCTTAACAAGCCTAATCTTATCTAATCTAATGTAACCAGGAAGAAGCACTAAAGCAGACACAGGTTAAAAAATATAAACTTATTGTTAATGATATTGTCTTGTAGTAAACCTTTCAAAAATAGATTTTCGCAACTTAGAAAAAATTCTATTCATTAATATCAAAATGAAGGCTGCACAATGAGTAAGACACCCTATGCAGTCTGCTGACTCTCAAAGTAAATATTAGACATAACATGAATCATACATATGCAGACTTATTATTCTCAAATTTTTGTAAATAGAACATAATTTTAATTTGCTAAACCTATTTATTTTAAATAAAAATTCATTTCCTTACAAATTCACATGCCAAGCTCAATTTAATATAGACCAAACAAAAAACATAATCTTTGAATTACTCATCACCTAGTTTCAAAATCATAGATAGCACTAACAATGCTATCCCATGATAAGCACTTGTCTTGAATTTTGTCTACATAATAGAAGGCGCATACCTGTAAATGTTCCTAGCTAAGTTTCTTACTTTCATATATTCGGTACAAACTCAGCCAAAATACCGTCTTTCCAACAGCCTTTGAGTCTTACGACTCTTCAGGAAGAACCAGCCTAGCCCACAGATCACTTGTATGTGATTTGTGATACCATCTACAAGAGGCGCTAGATTACCGCAGCACTTCTTTCCTTTTCCTTCTTCTTTACTTAGTTCACTTTACAGTAAATCTTGTCAAACTTGTCTTGGGCCTCTTGGCAACACTAGTTACACTACAATCCGTAACAATCGTAGTACAAGGATTACGTGACGAAATAAGTGTCAGCGTTTTCCGTCTAAAGAAAGCGTCCAAAAATAACTATTGAGAGGATCCGTATATGTCCTACAGTTTATTCAATTGGAATTATGAATTAAATGAAAAATGTTCAGGCTTTTCAGCTTACATCGCTCAAACCACAAATTTGTTCTATTTGTATAAGAAGTTTCCTTATCAATTCTGTTGTTACCTATTTATATATCAGTAGGTTATATCAGTAACATTTAGCTGCATTTTGTAATATTTTTACTTTCTATTCTTGCACTCCTTATTTCTCGTGTTTTTATTTTAAATGGTGATTAAACTTGCCGCTAACACCATTAGTCACCGGTGTAGAGAGGTAGGAAATTCTTATTGTAAGTTGACCCCCAGTGCTTTGAAAGTTGTTTATCAAACAAATCCTATGCAGCATTCACTTTTTTACTATTTTGAAATTTGGTGCGTCGTCAACAAAGGCATTGGCACCCCCACTTTGCCAGGTCTTCAAAGCTTCAGATACTGAAGGCGTATTCTATTCGTTGAAAAAAGATGGTGAGGAAAACAGCTCAACACCTTCACCAAAAAAAGGGGGTTCACCAAAAGGCCTCCGTAAAAGAACGGAACAGTGCCAACATTGGTTGATTATAAGGCTTTAAAGGGCTCAAGTTACGGTCAGTCCACTATTAGGTGCCTGAGGGTTTTGCAGCAATAACAGGCTGGGCAAGAAGGAAAAGGTGAGGTTGTGAAGTAGTACTGATGAGTTAGTTCGCATATTCTAAGCCTGATACGAGTGATAGCTACTTCGTTTCTGCTACACGTGTGTGTAGATATGAGGCATTGACTGTATACAGATGTACTGCATGCCAACTGTGTTAGAATTTATAAAGTTCATTTTTCTTTTAAAACTCACGTAACAATTTTGCATAATTATTAGGAATTGCTAAGTACTATAACTAACTGAGCTTGTAAATTCCCCACTTACTGAGAACTTTCAAAGTTTTACAGTTGGCCAAATTAATGTGTTTTAGGCTTAGGTTGATGATATATACAAATGAGCGCAGTAATTATACAATTCTATAATTTACTAAAACATTAATTCATGAGTTGGTTTAAAGACCATGTGTAGTAATTCACAAATTTCTACTCTTCATCACAGTACAAAGGGAATTTTATTACTGTGTCTGCATTGATAATGCTTGAAGGACGATCCTAAATAACACTATTTCTAATTTATTTGAACTAACATCCGCTATTTGTAAATTAGAGCGTCTATTCTATGGAAATTAATCTCGTATAATATAGTAAGTCCTTGTAAAGATGGCATTCTAAGTTTACTTTGAAACGTCTTGTTTAGTTTGATTTTCTCGTAATTTCCACAAGTGCGAATGCTAACAGAAATTTCTACAGACTTCGCGAGTGTTCCGACTTTGTATCCTATAGAGTAGAGCCTATGGCGCAACCTTTACAGGTCACTGTGCTTACGCCCGGTCTATTTCACTGTGCTTTATTGTGGTGCATCGTTCTCTTTTGTCTGTTCTTTTTCTTGTTCGAACTGAGCAGCATCTGATACCTGGAAGCTGTACCTGCAAATTATTAGGTGGGACGGTTCAGTATAGAACTACAGAGGCACAGACACTTAGATCCCTTGGATCGTCACGGCAGAAGAATTACGCCCGATCTTAGCGCATGATGATGCATAAGCGCATCAGCTGTTTGACGTTTCGTTAGATAGTATAAGAAATTGTTGTCGATTCTATTTGATTGTTGCTCCACTGCGTGTGCTGAAATGGAGCATTGATTTTTATCCATCAGAGTAATCAGAAAGGTTTAAATAATAGTAAAATCAGTCTCTTTGTAATTATCTGGACAACTTTTTAAATATTACCCAAAACAGTTGAAGTTCATTTGAACTAGGATTCGTTTTGTCAATTTTTATAATTTTGGAGTTGTAGGTTTGATGTGATGTGGAATGATACTTCGGTTTTAAGCTTAGTTAAATATACTGAATAGTAGCTTGATTCGTCGTTAGCAGCATTATATCATTAGCATTATATCATTATATCATTAGCATTATAAAGCACCATAATGAAGATTCTGATCAGTAGTTGTAATCATGTCACTACTTTATTTAAAGGAATATTCCATTGATTTCATTTATTTTTTTCATTAATATCTACATTTATTCATTGGTAATATTGTGTAAAAAGCTAGAAGGAAAAATTTCAGCATTTTTGTCAGGGTTAGAATTAAGCATTCAGTTGAAAGTAAATTCAAGGTTTATCAAGGTTGAAAAATTATTCTTAGAGGCTAAGTAGGATTCCAATATACCTGCCGCATTAAATAATAGTATGTTTGGTCTTATTTTATCTAATATTTGATAGATACGTAGTACAAAACTGTAAAATTTAGTGTGACTTATACATTCAAATTTGTATATTTTTTGGCTGGCTAAAACTGCGTACAGTGCCATCTCTAATGAAAGCATACTTTAACAAAAATTTGGAGCTTGATTTTCTCTGCTAAGAAGAGTGCCTATCTGTGTTTAGTTATAAATTCTTTATGTGCTACATATTATCAATTTATCAAAGCAGATGAGCAAGTTTGAGAAGTGTTTGTAATGGCAGTGCGTTTGTACTAGAGAGTCTGCTCTCAGAACTCAGATTATATTTGCAGTGCTCAGTCATCAAGTTCTGTTTCACTTCAGAGCTGTCACCAAAGGTCTTCAAAATTTTTAATTGCACAACTAACTTTTCTCTTGCAGATCAGAGTTTCTAGTATTTCAAGTAGTTTTTTTTAGCTTTATCATAACAAACCTTTTGATAATAAGGGATGGCTGGGATGTTTGGTGTCATCGTTTCAGGCAAGTTGGTGAGTATGTGACATTTATGATCAAAGTTCTGTGTAAGAAATTATCAGCTCAAGTTTTGATGCATTGTGAATATTCTTTTAGTAGAACTTCCTAAGAAAAGCTATATATTTGTTTTCAACTATTGCAATTTTTATAAAGTATATCAATAATTTTATTCTCTGTGGCAGCACACT
The DNA here is from genome assembly GCA_014899125.1 of Orchestia grillus. NCBI lineage: Eukaryota > Metazoa > Arthropoda > Malacostraca > Amphipoda > Talitridae > Orchestia > Orchestia grillus. Next base: position 13,848 of record VOMN01083550.1, on the reverse strand, counting down.
TGTGGTTATGGCATAATGTAGGTTTTTATAGTGCTATTTAGTTGGTTCCTAAAGAATCTCACTCTTAGATGAAAAAAAGAACCAATGTAAAAGATAGGTGTATCTTTACTAAAAAGTATAAATTTTAGACCAAGAATTTTATTCTAATTACTAAAAAAAGTAAACTTTGAGAGAAATTAAGAAAAGAAAATTCTATGATTAAAATATATTAATTTATTCAAATATAATACTATAAAACTACACATACCCACAAGACTTATGCTTGTAGGTAGGAATGTGTATTTTAGTAGCCCTTTGATCCATATTTAAGAAAGGTTTATTGGTTGAAAGTAAGAAAGATTTCAAAATTGGAGGATTACAACAACTTTGCTTTGCAATAGGTTGAAACACTAGTAGGCTTAGGCAAAGCAATAAAACTATTACAATAGTCTCTAATTGCTGATTCAAATAAGGAGGCTAGTAGGTGAGTAGGTTCAGTCCTACCAGAAATAGCTTCCTGAATGTTGGCTGTGTCTGCAGAACTATTGAAGTGTTATACTACCAACATTAGATTGCACACTGCAATCAGGCTTGTGCATATAGATACATCTATTCCAAAGGTATACCTATGTACCAGTACATTCCTTCTTACCCAAACAAAGTGCACAGTAGGTCCCCTATACACATTGGAAATCTGATCCCAAGATACTACATTTGTCAAATTTGTTTGTCATTTGGAACCCATTACTTTTAGTAGTACATAGTTCCACAGTTCATCAGGCGCAGTGAACATTCAGGTAATTTTGATAGGACTGGTTGCCTACTAGTCTCTCCATTTCTGTCATCAATTACAGACCATTGAGAAAACTTTATCATATACCTAAAACCACTGAATTTTCAACCTACTGTAGAGTAAATAATGATGTTTTTCAAATTTTGTATTCTTTTCAATTATACTTATAAACCTTGCTTAAATAAAGACCAAAATTTTACCAAATTATACACTGCTACTACTTGCTTGCATTATTTTTCATGCATGTACAAGAATAGGGTTGTGAGGATGTTATTGTATAGTTGTTTTTACTTTTAATAAATAGATATATTTTTGTCGTGAAATGTAACTTATTTATTTTCTCTCAAATTTTCATTTTCTTGCTGCACTCATGATGGAGTTATTGCATTCCAAAATGTGGGATTTTTAGTGAAGATGTGTCTTCTCTTTTATGTTGGGTCGTTTTTTATCTTCATGATGGTTTTTGACTCACATTCTGATTTTGGGTACATTTCATTTGTTCCAAGTAACTACCAAAATCTCATGCCTTTGACCTTTTCATTAACACAGTTAGCTTGAATATTTCAATTTTTGAATTATTTAAGAGGTACATCATAATTAAAACTGTTATTTCACTTGAAACTCTGAAATTGAAATATTGAATATAATTAATTTTGAAGTGAAATACCATATCATATTCATATATTTTTCCAACAGAAAAATGATACAGTGTTCAAAGTAAGCCTTGTTTAGTGTTTATATTTCATAGTTTTACATTGGGCAAATTGTTAATTGACTTGTTAATTGTGACTGTGCAGGTGCAGACCAACTTCGAGGTTGTGGGAGACACCCGTTTTGTGATCACCCTTCCAGATGCAGACAGCATCAACCATGTTGTTGTGTTCATGACAGGCACCGTACCATTCCCGGGTGACCTGGGAGGTGCAGGTGGGTCTTAAATTATTCCTTCAGTTTTGTAGGGTAGAAATTCTAAAATGCTCATATTTTATAACAGACCTGATGTGCATTTTATGATTTGCTTCCTTAGAACAGCATTTTATTTTGGCTTTTTGGTGCATGCTTTATATTGTCTAGGAGTATCACAATTTTTGTGCACTCCTTCCATAATATGAATGCTATGTCAAATTTAGTGAAGTGAATTAACAGATATTATCACCTTACCAAGGTAAAGGTTTAATAACACTTGCAGGGAAAAACAAAACTCACCATCCACTATATTCTATAGAAACTTTCAATATCTGTTGAATGGTATGGAGTAGTTGTTCAAAATACTTAGTCTGAAGTGAAACAGACCCTGTAAGGTTACATCAGTTTTGCATACTACTAATTGCTATTTATTTCCAGTTTACTTCAGCTGGCCTTCTCCAGAGGGTGCCCCAGAATGGCATTTCCTTGGGACGATCACCAATCAGAAGCCCTCGGCAATCTTCAAGATCTCCGGCCTGAAGACTAACATGCCGTCACCCTCACAGAACCCTTTCTTGCTGTCACACCCGCAGCAGAGTTCTCACCATGCACAGATTGGCATTTCGGTAAGGCTCAAGGCTCTGGCATTTTGAGTATGAAATTAACTCATGTTCAAAGTTTGTCCAATTTTAGTAGATGTTTTCGTTTCAGGTAGTGGAAGTGTCTGAGCTTATTGCACTTATACAACTGTAAATGAGACGAAGTATACATGGGATGCTTTTTCATTTAGTCATTTCAATCTACTGTAATGAATGGCTCTGTATTGAATTTATAGTGCTGAAAACTTCAGGATCACCCACCTTATAAAATATATATACCCAAAAATTGTAACCGAAGTGACTTGGCAGGAAAAGTTCTACTTGAATTTATTTCTGTCCGAAAATTTCTGAGTTGTGCCTTGGAGCAATATTTCCTCACAAGGCATAGGATAGGCAATTGGTAGATTTGTTAGGCTCGTCTATTGTATGCAATGGAGCTGGGGTCTCCAGGGTGCGAAATCACTTAAGCTATGGATAGGGCTTGGAGACTTCTACGTCTCGTGCCAACTTTGCGTCTTTCAATTGTCGCGCGTTCATTGTCATCTTTTCTTTATCCTTTTTTCATCGTCCTGAACTTGCTGTTCCTATGTACGGGGGATCCTGTTGGGGAACACACATGCATAGATTCCCCGTTTTCTATAGTCCGTACTAAGTTGTGCCTATCTTCACTCACTTTGGATCATATTCCATGTGAATAGAGCTTTAAACGTAATCTAATCTCAATATTTTAAACTTTGAAAACTAATGAGGAAGCCCTTTTAGGAACCTTCTTGGGAACATTTCCTGTGACTACGAACGTATAAGCTGTTCATATCCTCATTGACTTTGACTTATTTTCGGCATTTTTCGTTATGTAATGTGGCGTTTCCAGAGGGGCATTGTTAGCTTATCTGAGCTTTAGCTAGGCCTTCAAGATTTCTATCTTTCGTGCCCACTTTGCTTCTGTCTATTTTCATGCCTTTTTCGCTGAGTATAATCAGCAAACAAGGCATGAATAATTATCCTTCTTCTTTTCTTCCTCTTCTTTCTTAACTTTCCATTCTATGCGTAGCGAATCTTGTGAGGGAAAAGACCCGTGCATAGATTCCACGTTTTTTAAAGTCCATGCTAAATGGTCCCTTTTTTTCGCTCTTGTGAGATAGCATTCCATGTGGCTAGGAGCTTCAAATAACTAAATGATTTAATAAAATAACTTTCATTATGTACTCTTGTGGCACCATCAATAATTTTCCTGAATTGGTGAGGTAGAAGCATCGCGTCTGCGTCTTACCAAACGCCGCATGAGCATCAACGTTTAGGAATTCCAGATCTTTGTCTCCTAGCTTACTCAGCCCATTACCGTTTGTATGTATTTGTTACAAAATCTGCTTTAATAAGATTGCTACGTGCTCCTCATACCAAGCCAAAGGTACCCATATCGCGGAAATGTTTCGGTCGGTAAAGGGTTGACCTAACCATGAAATATATGAAAAATTTTCTTCGTTTCATGTAGGCGGAGCCGCTTCAAGTGATCAACGGCCTGACCCCCGCCACCAACGCCGCCAGCACCCAGAGCTGGCAGCTGGAGTTCGCCCAGAGCATGTGCGAGAGCGTGCACAACTACACTGCCAGTTACGCCCGTCCCCTCGAGCAGCTGCCTGCTGCTGGCTTCAGCCCCACTGAGACCTTCGTGCCTATGAGCTCGCTCGTCACTTGGTACAATAACTTCACTAGAAAACTCCAGCAAAACACCAACTTCTGGAGAAAGTGATGCTGTGATCAGCTTTATTTGCTGCACGTCGCTATAGTCTTAGTATTTTTTTAAAGAGGTTCATTGTGAAAATTGAAAAGCTCAAACAAATGCGGAGTGTTGGAGGAAATGTTTACTCTGCTAGAGTGGGTACGGGTGGGGGCTTCTCACTAGATTCGATAGAAGGATTCGGTTTTGTCATCTGTAACGAAGACGAACTCATTAGCTCTTATCTTTGAAGAATTTTATTTGATGATAAATTTTATTTTGATTTTTTCTACAGCTGAAGAGGCATAGCTTCTCTAGATCAATGATGCGTTGTAATAACTTTTACAAGAAAATTTAAGGTTATCCTCAATGCTGTACTTGACATACCTGTGTTTTACTGTTCGTAACATATGTTTCCATGCCTCGATACCTTGACGTATACTAAAGCTTGTGTCGTGTGTGTTTTTTCCCCAGATTTTTTAAATTTAAAAGCAAGAGACTGGTCTTCGAGTACCTAAATTTGCCTCCTATTCTGTTGCATCCGTCGTGCACGTTTGTGAAATGGTTTGCCAGCTCAGTTGACCGTATCGTTAGGTACCGTAACCATCATTCACATGCGCTCATTTCTCCAGATACCTCGCATCGGGCGGCGGGTAAAGTGTGCCTAAATCCATTGATTGAATCTTATATCATGTCTTAGAAAGCGTAAAACAGAAGAGGTCGTGAGGTAGACTTTATTTATTCTAAAAGTTGATGTTTTGTGAACATCTTAGTTTTGCGTTTGTTTTTGTCACAGAGCAGCTTTTGATTTCATTGCCATGTTGTGATTCAATTAAGTAAGAATATTTACCAAACGTGATAACAGTTTAATTATGAAATCGTCAGTTTAAATTTCACCGTCGGTACAGGTATTGAGATGTCTTAAAGGTTAAGCATTTCCTTATTATTTATTCATTAATCAGCTGATCTCTAGGATTTGTGTCCGTGTTTTATTTTTGGTTTGTTCTATCTTAATTCAAAGCAATGTTTAAGAATCTGAGGGTAGTGTTCTATCAGGTATGTTCGGTTAAGCCATTAGAATTACAGAAATGACTTTCATTTGTTTTACAATTGAATCTGATGTTATGACGTCGTCAGTGAGAAGGTTTTAAATCAGTGGTGAACGTTTGACTGAGGTTGACAGTATTTTTTTCAAAACTTTGCGGTACCAATTCAAATACAGGGTGGCCCTAAAGTAAGGTACCCTTTCCTGATCTCGGTAGCACTGATACGGTAATAAATGTTTAGGACACAATTTCATGGAAGGGTACCTTGGTTTTGGGCCACCCTGTACTGTAAACAGAAAAGTTTGTTCTTAGGGTGCATTATAGAGATCGTCTGGTTGTGAATTCATAATTCCCTTTTGCCATTACAAGCTACAGGATTTACTCTTGATACGTATGGAACTGATGAATAAATTATTTTTGTTACAGTGCATTTGGGTACCGTATACCAAGCAGGCTATTGTAACACTGCTGCACGTACATCCGTACAACGCTGTACGATTGGATTACTTGCGTGAAAAAGTGAAGAATCAAAGGCAATCACGAGATCGAAATGTTACTAGGCTTCGTGTAACGAGGTGCTACTGCATGTTGAATATTGGTGGGAACCCGCAATGGAACTAGCGATACCTAAAGTTGCGAAGTGGGAGGCATCATCGTACCGACTCCCACGCTACGCGTGACTGTGACTGCACAATCGTTGGTTAGCATTTTAGTTTTGTTACTCATGATAGAAGAGCTTAGAGAGGCCAGTGAAACTCTAAGCTGAGTAAAAAAGAATCATTCGAATTATCGCCCTTGTATGTCATTTTGTCCTTAAGCCAGCTCTGCATGACAGAAATCTTACTTTGCCTGGTGTGTCTTAGAAGAGTTTAAAAATTTAATCACACGAGCTCAGGAAAAGAAGTTCTAGTGAAGTAAATGAATAATAGTGACACATGCGTCGTAGAATTCTTAAGAGTTCAGTTCCCTGTAGGAGTTCAAGATGGGAACTGAAGGATGCAGGAGTTCAAAAACCTGGTCTACTTGTAGACCTCGTCGAACGCAGGCGATCCTTCCTCATTTTTGAACACCGGCTGTGGCAAGCTCTGTCACTACTGCACACCAGCTGTGGCAAGCTCTGTCACCACGGCACACCAGCTGTGGCAAGCTCTGTCACCACGGCACACCAGCTATGCCTAGCTCTGTCACCACTGCACACCAGCTGTGGAAGGCTCTGGTGGTAGCCATGCGGGCTTCTTGCTTGACAAATCATAAGCTGCCTCACAACCTTGTTGCAGAATTTACATCACCTGAGCCCCGCACTAGCCATTGAGGAGTGACAAAAAGACGAACAGAGCATTGAAATCTCAGGTAAAAGTTTCAATTTTACGCTATTTAAATATTTTATCTTAAAATTTTAAGGGCTTGCCCGGTCAATCGTACCAAATTGACAGTAGATTCAAGAAATCTATTACAATGTTACGGCACCGATGAAGCACTGGACACCCAACACCTCGCAACAGAAAACGACCATGGGACACAACTCCCTCTCGTCGGTTCAACGCCCCCACACTGGGCTGCAGTAGGGGTGTTTGAGACGTCACTTCGGTAACATAGAACGGCTAGAATAGTCTTTCATCTTAGAAAGAAACTCATTGATGACGAATATACCGTGTTGTGAAACTGGATGATGAGCATCGAGCGTCACTAATTATCATTAATGGTGAAGCCATAAAATGAAACTAAATAATGAACAATAAACAAAGCCTGCACCCTGCCCTCTAAATATCGCCATTGAGGAAAATTTTGGCTCTTGTTAGACGCAGTCAATGGAAGGAAATCTTGGTAAGTAGAGTATAATGTTAATGAGGGAAAGAGTAACTCATGAAGCAAGGAAATGTGAAAGTTTAATCTATATTTTATTTTCTCCACATAAAGTTCACATTTTAATAAACAATACTCAGTAGAATTATGGCACAATGAACGAGAATTAAAGTCACGTGGGTGCGCAGTATATAAAAAAGCTAAAAATTCACCCTTGAAATACCCAATAATTTATGCGATGATGCTGCATTTAGCTTTGCACGAATTCTAGCTCCATCTTCAATCAATTAGACTGCACGTAGCGTCTCACGCACAATAGGCAGCGTCCTTATGAAGCGGGACAGCTGTCGTTTGGGTCGCTGAGGGGCTGTTGCAACAGAGCAGCAGTTACGAGCGTCTCCGTGCTGCTAATGATGCAAATGAAAAACTCAGTCGAAGAAAGAATTTCGTGTAGAACAACTGAGGCATACCTGCTACGAGCTGAAGTCGAGCGTTGCAATGAAATCAACACAAATTCGTTTTGCACCTGCTAAAAATTTTGAGTTGAGGTAGACACGACGTTTTTTAATCCTGGAGAAGCTCAAGTTAGTTCTACCACAGAGTAAATAAAAGAATTCCGAGCTAGAACAGTACATGCCTTGCGGAAGAAAGGCAACTCAATGGAATGATGGTTTTCGTAAGGAAAGTACGTCAACCCTTCACCGTCCAAATTATCCCGGCGATAGGGCTTCATTTAGTTATCTACAAAAAACTACCAGCAGCCTAATGTAGATATGCAATAAGCGTGCATATATAGCTTGTTTAAAAAATTAGCATCCTTATGCAAGATTTTGAAATCCATATAGACGGTGTAAGATTAGCAGAAAATATATTTGACTTACGCTCCAAAAGACGTCTGCCAAGGCGACCAAACTCCACAGTTCCCCTGAGGCGGGGCCCCCAAATAGGGGCGTGGGGGTGCGGCAGGGGAGGGCGGCCACCGACCATATAATCGTAAGCAGCAAAAGGAATGATCTAAGAATACAGTAGTTAATTAATTACTCGAATCCTATAAATGCAGCAACCACGTTAACCTCTCTACCCTAGTTCCTTACCATATTAAAAACATACAAAAGATACAAAAATACGCAGCGAAGTAGTTATTAGGAACAACCATACAAAAATATGTCACACTGCACAGCTAAATATACAAAACTTAATTCTACTTGTAAGTTGCTCAAAAGTTTGATCAAGTTAAACAGAGGACGAGTTAGCTCGCATTGATGCCTTCGCTGTTACGAACTTTCATGAACCAGCGATGCCGCTACTCATTCTTCTTTGATAATAGCTACACATATCTTCTCTCGAACGAATCCTCGTGATCACTTCAGAAACACTCGCCTGATGCACACATCTAGCACGTTAAAATGGACATCAAATTCTTGCGTGCAGACGCACCTTGATTTTGTTCTCCAGATTGAGGCGTTGAAAACGTTATTTATTCCTATAAATGCGCTGAGAATGTTAAATTATGCACCTAATGGTAGTAAAAATATTGCAAAGCATACTTCTCCGGGAAGCTTTTAACGCAACTAGTGTTCATTAACGTCTAGCGTAATGCAAAAAAAAACTACAGCTACAATAACCGTACGATCACATCTGGATGAAATTGTAAGCTACAAATTTGATTACGAGCTATAATAAGTTCAAAAAATCACAGGATAATAACAAAGCCCCTACACTCGTGCTGGGCACCAGGGTAGCATGGTGGATACGGTGCTCGACTGCGGTGCCAGTGGTCGCGAGTTCGAGTCCGCCTGGCTCTAGGTTTTCCACATTACCAAAGTATGAAACGGGTACCACATGATGCTGGGGTCAAGCCTGCGACAGACTAGCATCCTATCCGGGGAGTGAAATAATCACCTATACCTCTGAATGCTACATAATCACCGGCCCCAAAGGCCTTCATGGCTGCGCATCAGGGAACTTGACTTACTTCACACTCGTCCTACCTACTGTTGAGGGGCTCTAACCACGCTGCTCCTCAATACCTGCACCAGCGAGCTTACTATTCAGTAAATAAGGCACGTAAATATTGCACTTCAGATGGTCTAAACGCCCTCTGTAGTCCAGTTTTACAAACTAATTGTTCCACGAGAAATCTATGTAGAAGCAACCCGTATTCCAACAGAGGTACTTTAAAGCTAACAACAACAACACATTAAAATAATTTTGAATACAATTTCACGACGAGAGGCAAGAACTTGTGCTACACAATAATATAAAAAATATACGTTTTAGCAACTAGAACTCTCGATGTCGAGGACCTGGGCCATCATTGTTCAGAGTATTACAGACACCGTCCACACGGCATCACGGAATACAGACACAGCGAGCAGACAAGAGTCGTCACCGGGACGATCGGGTCCGCGTCAGCAGCAGCACACACTGACTGACACTGGTCAGTCTGGGAGCGACAAGGATGTCGGCTTCGTTGTATCAGCTCTGTAGCAGTCCCGGCTCAGTGCCTGCACACATAGAATGAGTTTTTTGGTTCGGTCACGCTAGGATATAACATAATATCATCACACTCTACTCATGAAATATGTTAGGACCTTGGGTGTAAAATGGACAGTGGATTATACAAACATAACACGCGTATCACAGACAACTTTGTTGACAAACTGTTGAACTTTTCCAGCCTGAGATGTTGCATGAACAAGTTATGAATGGTACACGTATGCACTAGCCGACTTGAAGGCCTAACCCTATTCCATCAATATGTATTACAAAATCTACATGCAGCCTTATTGCATGTGTACATGTCTACAGTAAATTAGCCGTACAAAGCTACATGCAGTCTTACCGCGAAAATAATTCGGTTGGCAAAGGATGGCAAGACTCACCGCCCGACAAGGAGGCGACTCTGCAGGAGCTTGAAACTCGGGGCCACGGACTGGTCCCTGAGGCACAGCGGCACAGGCGACATGGTCATCACTGGCCGAGACGCTGAGTTGTTCCAGCGGCACACCGTACCCAGCTGCGATAGATCAACTGTGAGAACTTCTCAAATGTAGGGAGGAATGTCAACAACACCCCAAGTATCAAAGGTAAATATGAGTACAAGTTACTCTTTCAGCCCCCATGTTGGCAGCATAGATATTGTGCTCAGTCTTTGTAATCTTCATGTGTTCTAATGAGCCTTCAACCAGATGAAACCATAACCCGTGTAAGATCATTTCACTGGTACATAAAACATCCTAACTCTAAACAGTCAACAGAAGCCAAAATTCATCACGCTGTTCATGAAATTTCATTGCCTCGTGGCAGGCGTGCGAGCTGACCTCGCTTCTCCCTCTGCGAGTACAGCCCGTACGAGATGGCCACAACAGCGAGCAATGCGAGCAGCACAAACACGAGCAACCCCAGCAGGTGCGCGCTGGACAGCCCGCTGCGCCTACTGCTCGTCTGTCGCTCGCCACTGTCATCTCCTTCACTGCTGTAGCCGCTCTCGTTGCTGTAGCTGCCGCCTTCGTCACTCCTGCTGCTGCCGCCTTCGTCACTCCTGCTCTGCTCGCTGCTGTCACCCTCCTCGCTGCTGAGCTGGGCCCCAAGTGGCCACAGCGCACGGCGGTCAGTGTGCACCGGGCGCTTGTGGAGTGCGGTGCCTCCTGACGAGCCCGGCAGCGATGCCGCCTCCGCTCGCTCCGGCAGTGAAACGCCTCAAAAATTGAACGTTTAATCAGTAACCCTCAAAAGACGAAGTTAATTTTTAATTGAACGTAATTTTGAGGAAGGTGATCTTTATTTAGTTTTGAGCTATAAGATATGAATTTAAGACTAAACATTATTATTTCTACTGCTTATTATTCTTGACAGTGGGCATTATGGGGATGAACACTTAAATAAGCTGGATATTGATACGCCTTCTGCTGTCAAGGGGGTGGTTTCCCTCGAAGAAAAAGAGCACAGTCGAAGGAAGCGTGTTGATCAAAAGTGAATATTCCCTTTGACAACCAACAGACGTGATTAAGTGTATTTCTTTTGCGAAGGAAATTTAACAATGAAAGAGATGGAAGAAAAGTATTTAAAATAATTTAACTTGCGCGTTTCGAGAAGGGATTCATTTTCAACAAATCTCAAAACACAGTAAGATCTAACTTGACAAGTGCATAAGGTCAATAGACGTGGGGCAAGAGTAAAAGAAAATCTACGAGTATCCTAAACAGAGAATTATTTATAGACTAAGTCATGTTTTTCATCGCAAAACTACGTAACAATTTAAAATACCAAAACATTTCACTAACATTTTTCTGTAGCAACAGATTAGTTTCAAAGTCAAATTTATTAAAAGTGTGCGTGCCACCACGAAACCTTCAGTTAGGGACAACCGTAGTCCTCTATAACAAATATCCACGAAATCCCATAAGCTAGCCAGGAGAAGTGGTCCTAATTGAACACACTCTACAAGGTCATGTTTCACGAAATGTAAAGACAGATCACTACTGCAGCTCCCTATACCCGCAGAATCATGCAATAAAGGAAATTTACAATGAACTTCACTCTGGGAACCTCGAGACATTAAGATTGCTGGCACCATCAATTTCTGTACATCATAACAAATACGCTCGTAACGAGCCAGTGAGCGACCAAAATGGCAACTCCTGAAGCGCTCGTGTTTCAGGAGCTGTCAGTTTCCTAAAAGTTTCCTTAACTAAAGATTTCTCAAACTAAAGGTTTCCCTAACTAAAGGTTTCGTGGTGGCACCCACACTTTTAACAAATTTAACAAAATGGCAACTCCTAAAACGCTCGGGCTTCCAAGCTCTAGTTTGGATGGCGGTTAGCTAGTGGTAAGTATGAATACCGATTAGAACAAGTTGCAGTCATGGGCACTGTCACGCACCTCGAAAAAGTGCTTCATTCTAGTACGATCATTTTTTCCCCAGGTACTTTTTGTGTTTGTGTTCTGTCACACACAAGGGAGGTGTGCCGTCACTGCCCCAAAACATCACACAGTAACACTATCATCATGAAGCCCTACCTTAACCCTTTGGAGTTGGCATTTGCGTAATTCTTTCATAGATCTAGAAATATTTTATTTTGTTGCAGTAGACATGTATAAATGATTTTTAGTAACGCAAAATCTGAATGTAATCGTTGTTGCGCGTATACAGGTCAGATCATACATTCCGCTGAGCCCGTTGAATATTAATTACTGCGCCAGATATGTGGTTCATAAGACAAACTGTTCTCTTCACGAAGACATCACGGCAGAACTGAAGAGCTCCTCGAAATGTAGAGCTATTTCAAGGCGGCTCTGCTCGCCCACGCAGTTTAGGTGGTACGAGTAGTAATGGCAATGACAGAAAAAGGGTTACTATCGCTTCAGTAGCAAAGCCTGTAATGCGCCGAAAGCCTCATTTCATACAACAGCAGCTTAAATAAAGTTTGCTTTTAAGGTCACAACGAGCTAACACTTAGTGGAATTAAATTCAATAAATCCTAAAGCGGAAGTCACCGTGCGGTCCGGGTCCAGACAACTGACGGGGGGCAGAGGGCAGCAGCCTGGGTGGGGACGGGGGGGAAGGTCCGGCCAAGTTGAAGGCTTGTACACGAACCTCAACGCCACCCTCGGGCGCCGGCATGTCCGTGAGCACGATAGACCGCCGTTCGCCTCCCAAGAATCGCCGCTAAAAGTAACCATCAGAGTGATTACATTTAACCCTTTACTGGCCATGTCACTTTGGCGAGTAGGCTGCATTTAGATTGGTATGAAAAACTTGCTGCAGCCTTAGGTATATTTGCAGCAAAGCAACATTTAACTTCTTACGTTAAACTAGCAGTATGCTTTTGAAAGTGGATTTTGAAATGCTTGGAAACGACAGAAGGCTGTCTCTGCGACCGTTTTTTGGAGTTTTCTAACCTAGTTCATTTGGGAAGCATACAGGAACCCCGCGTGACGAAACAAAACCAGGGTGATGTAACCAAATATCAATGCAAGTCCATTTATTCGCCGACGGTCGCTAGTCTGACAGTAAAGCAGTATTATAAAACGCTGTGTAGAAATCCCACACTGTGATGACTGATTCTCAAATCGTATCGCAAATAGGGGACTTATCTACTAAAGATACTCGGAAGTTAGGCGCAAAACGATGATGCAGGAGTAAAGTGTGGCACATTCCAATTGAGAACGAGACTTTGGCAGGCGGAGTCAGTGGCGATTTGAGTAATAATGTGTCACAGTTGTGAGTGAAATGTCTCCCCGATTGACGGCTCGTTTACGTTCCGTATTCGTTTCCCCGTTTTTTTCCAGTCTCCCCGATGTAGACACTACGGCGGTCCCCACACGGTACTTGTTACACGACGCCGGTATTTCTATATTTAATTTTTTATGTATGGCAATGAGCGAAGAAGTTAGAATTTACTATTTTTTTCTATCCGATGTTTTCGAATAGTTCAACATTACTCACTACCAGGGAAAAGCAATTTATGGACGCGGGACCTATTAGCAAGATCGTCTAACCCTATTTACAGAAACAGAAAAAAATCCGTTCAGAACGTCATTTTACGACTCAATTTTACATTATAGTCAGGGACGAGGCTTGACCTCAGCAAGAGAGACCAACCTTAACGAAGGCGAGGGAAGAGTTTGCTGGGCGGAGGTTGATCAAGAAACCGTCGGTGCCGCCACGGGCGCCCCCGTACCTCCACTGCACCTCAGCCTGTCTGCCGCCAGCATCCCTCAACCAGCGCACCTCCTGCGGGCACGTCAGGGAGACGACTGACTGGCGAGCACTGCGTGTTGACTACTAAGTACTGATAGCATGGCGGTCTGACGCTGTGCGAGGCTGAAGAAGGTGGGGCGTACCTCCAGTGGGGCGTAAGTCAACAAAGATGAGTCAGCGCATTTGCTTACTGAGAAACGCACAATTTATTCCACAAACGCTTGCCTCGGATGATGAACCTGAGCTTGCAGACTTGCTCCATTTTAACAAAAACTTATAATCCTGCGATTTCTGTTGGT
>VOMN01083546.1:0-16753 GCA_014899125.1 Orchestia grillus | reverse complement strand
ACATTGCTTTACTAGACAGTACATTGCTTTACGAGACAGCACATTGCTTTACTAGACAGTACATTGCTTTACGAGACAGCACATTGCTTTACTAGACAGTACATTGCCTTATGAGACAGCACATTGCTTTTCGAGACATCACATTTCTTTACGAGACAGCATTAGAGACGTACTACAACAAAGGGAATTGAAATCATACTTCAACGTTGTAGAGCCTACCATCAGCATGCGTTAACTGCGTCGTAGAGCTTCATAGCACACACGGGCTGTATGATGCACGTAAACGTACACAGCACGCGCACGCATCAAAACACGAGACTCACACACCAACGCTAACTACCTCACTTTATTGATAGTGGGCGTCCGCCGGAGGTCCGCGGTCGATGTCGTGCGGCACTTGCATTGGCTGCTATACGACGCCTCCAGGACGCCTTCTGTGTGTTCTACCTCGCCTCAACTGCGCTTTTTTGAACACGTATTCGTGTTTCTCAATTTAGCTTTTTAAGAAAACTTTTTTCATGTTTCTACTCAATTGTTTACGAGAGCCGACCATTTTGTCTCGATTAACCGAAGAGGATATCTTTTTTCCTCCTATGTCTCAGCACTGCCTTCTAGGGCATCCTCCTCTGTATAATACCTTGTTTCTGTTCCTATTCCTCTGACAATTGTTATACTTATCTAAACTACCCTCCAGAATACCTCCAGCGTTGTGCACATTCGGTGTTATCTTCCAAATTACGACCAGTATCACAGAGTAACAATTCATCTTCCAGAGAACCTCCTGTATTGCATGGCTCCGACCAAACCTTCAAATATACCACTTTATGAATACGTAAAACTTTGTTCACGCTAACTTCATCTTGACCTTCGAGGAAACCTTGACAATTGATTTACTCTCATTAACATCATTTTCCAGGGCATTTCCACGACTGCATCGCCCAAACTCCACCTCCCAGGATACTCCATTCGTAAATTCAATTCCGATTCGACTTTCGGGGATACTCCAACTCCAGGAACTCCTTGCTCCATGATACTTCATCCCTTATGAAAAGCCTTTTCATGGACGTATTTTTCTTTACATCACTTAATTTTAAGCGCGAGCATGTCATTATTCGGACTCATCTCGTATTTAGAACGCCAGCTTCATCAGTTAACCTCCCAGTGTGACTGTAATGGCGCCACAATAACACTTACGCGAGTGTCTCAGGGACTGTTCCTGAGCACACCTGCGCCACCGTTTCGTGTTGAGGTACAGTAATGTTAGTGTCTGGTGGCCGGATCATAACTGTCGCACAATTCTGGGGATTTGTGGAATTAGGGAGTGTAAAGGACATTCCTTCCTTATTTGCCCTCCCTATTCCGGCAACCGACCTCTCTGTCACAGCCATACTTCGCCTGCTTCCCTCGAGAAGTGTGCTTTTGGCAATTTGCACGTCCTACAGCTCATTACTAACTGCTCTAAAGTGTAAGTCACTGCGCTTGAAGTACGGCATTGTAAAGGGCTTTGTTGCTATCGTGAAACGAAAATAATATATATTTTTGTAGCTCTTGGTTATTATTCGTTAGCAAATCAATGAGCGCTTGCTTTGAAGTTTTCATTTTCGTGAAGAAGTGAAAAAAGTTCCCTGCATTATTGGAGCCCGTGATGTGTAATTTTGGAACTATCAGAGCTTATTTACAGTTAAATAGAATCCAATTCATTCGTACAGGGGTGCTGAAGTTTACAGTATGTACCTGTGAAATTACGAGGCAAAATAAGGAAACAAAACTTTGAAAATGCAATTTCTTACCGAACAAACTTGCCTAAATTCGGGAACTGGATATTTCAGAGCTCATTCATTCCAAACGCGATGGCAATTTCCTATGCTTTGAAGGAGCTTAGTAGAAATTACCAGTTAGTAACTCGTGGCAGGCATGAATTATGTTATTGATCAATGGTCAAAGAAGAGTGAGTGCGTGACGGTTGCCTGGCGACTTAGGAATGCGACAGAGTTCGAAGTCTCGAAAAATTGCCTCTAGTGCATAGGCCTATATACATTTTACGTGGGTCTGGGTCGAACAGAATATATTTCGTTGGGTTGGCAATATGAGAAGGGTGTTCAGGACGTCATCTCTTTAGTCATTATGTGAACAGCAGCATTACTTAAACTCAGTCTTTTCGAGCAGTCAAGCAGAAAATAAAAGAAATATTTGAATGATACTCTGAGTTTTGACTCTAGAATGGTAACCATAAGTTTAAAGTTACGCGAAGGAGAGACTCTTAGTCTTAAATCCATGGGAAGAAAATGGAAGGTACCTTATGTACTGTGCATGAAACACCCGAGGTTACCACTCCAGGGTAAAGCCATCGAGACTTGCGCTATCGGCCTAGTAACTTCTTAAGACAAATCCCTGACATCAAATCACAGACCGAAGTTAACCGAAAAACGGAGGTTTTACCTGTGCGGGAACGACAGACATTCTACGCCGTGATCAAATCATCATAATCTCGTATCTGGGATGAATTATTCTGTCTGGTATCAGTTACCTTTAAATGCACCAGTTTTAAGCCAACGTCCGATTATTCTCATACGTCACGGTCTTACCACTCTATGAGGCAAATTTTGGTAAATGATAAATAAATCCAGGTGTGCATCCTTGATATTTCTCTCATATACTTCATATTCTCAAGCAGATCTCATAATCTTCTGTTTCCTTCAAATATATCTGAGAGTTTCTAATGAAGGACAAGTTGCAGTTCGTTCAAATGGAGTGCAGTAAAAGTCAACAGTAGAAGTCAACAGTAGAAGTCAGCAGTTGAAGTCACCAGTAAAAGTCAACAGTAAATGTTAACAGTAAAAGTCAACCGAAGTCAACTGTATAAGTCAACAGTATAAGTCAACAGTAGAAGTCAACAGTAGAAGTCAGCAGTTGAAGTCACCAGTAAAAGTCAACAGTAAATGTTAACAGTAAAAGTCAACCGAAGTCAACTGTATAAGTCAACAGTAAAAGTCAACAGTAGAAGTCAACAGTAGAAGTCAGCAGTTGAAGTCAACAGTAAAAGTCAACAGTAAATGTTAACAGTAAAAGTCAACCGAAGTCAACTGTATAAGTCAACAGTATAAGTCAACAGTAGAAGTCAACAGTAGAAGTCAACAGTAGAAATCAAAAGTAGAAGTCAACAGTGGAAATCAACAGTAGAAGTCAACAGTAGAAGTCAACAGTAGAAGTTAACAGTAGAAGTCAACAGTAGAAGTCAACAGTAGAAGTCCACAGTAGAAGTAAACAGAAGAAGCCAACAGTAGAAGTCAACAGAAGAAGTCAACAGTGGAAGTCAACAGTATAAGTCAACAGTATTAGTCAACAGTATAAGTCAACAGTAGAAGTCAACAGTAGAAGTCCACAGTAGAAGTCAACAGAAGAAGCCAACAGTAGAAGTCAACAGAAGAAGTCCACAGTCGAAGTTCGGATAAGAGAAAACAATGTTCACAGGGAAGACTTGGGGCATTTATTCTCGTCCATAATAAGAGACGCCAGAAGAATATATAACATCTTAAAAAACATAACAAAAACGTATGCTCAAACTTGGCAGTAGTTCGTACAACTTCCTTGAAAAATACTGTCCTTTGTTTTAAAAAACTTATCATTCCACATCAATTTTTCTTTCCAGATAACTTTTTCCGCGCAGAGTAACTTAAAAGCGAGCAAAAATGATGAGAATGTCAAGCGCAACCTCACTGTACGAGTCCAAACAACGCTGCTGCTACTGCGAAGCTGCTCGGTACATCAAAATGGTGGTTCGTCGCGGCGTCGCTCGGTCTAGGTAAAACTGGGTAGAAATAGTTCAGATTTTGGTCTCGAGAAGTCACCAAATGCAAGACCACGATCCATCATCAGACTTGATCAATTGAACGCTTTTGTTGACTAAAATATAACCATATTCCGAAAACGTGAGTGAGAAAGGTAACATCTAGCACAATTCTTTTTTTTGCTTAAAATACTGCAAGCAATACGAAAAGATATTTTTGAATACGACTGCTAAATTTTTGCTAGAAAACAGTGCACTCCCACGCCCTTCCCTAACATTGGTTCAGATGCCGTATAGTCTGCATTATTGCATTGTACCTCATTCTCGACATTCTCCAGATTTTCCCCTACGGATTATCACCATGTCAGTATTTTGAGCTGGTCATGCGTAGTAAAAATTCTCCAATGAGAATGAGATAGCGAAACTATTTGAAATGAGCTTCAAATCAAAGCTTGTTTTTTCAAATGATGAAACCAAGATATTTAGAAAAGATTTAGAGGAAAATAAATATTCACAATGGGGACCATTTCAAATAAGTAGGTAAAACACTATCATTTAACATTTCGTAAGAGTCACACTCATTAGTTGCAGAGCCTGTCTCATCACGTTTGACAACGTGCAGTTTTAGCTTTGTGCCTGCAGCTCATCTAGTGTAACTGGCACTAACGCAAAGCCTGCCTTCAGAGCCGCTGGTGAGCCTCCTTGGTTTCCAGAAAAGGGTTGCCGTCCAGCAAGAAGGTGCAGCTGGAAGGAAAGGACGACTTCCAAGTCCATCAATTAGCTCACGGACTCTCACAGACTGCAACTCAAAGCTCTAGCTTCTCGCAACGAGATCGAAGACGATGTGCGAATGATTCGACGCTTTTTCTGGTTAAATAGAGCGAAATAAAATGAAAGTGAACAAGAGTACTTTTATTTTACGTTTAATGAAACAAAATTACATCGGACATATGTATATACTTAAAACGTGATACTCTTTTTGCTCATTTTGTTTCTCTTTTATTGAACCATAAATGTACTGGATCATTTTAACGCACACTACCCGAGTATTTAGATCGCTTTGCTCTCGTTAGATTAATTCTCCTAGTCGTCTTTGAACACTTCCCTAACGGGCCTTCACTCGATCAGTGATTGTCTGAAGACAGTGTCGTTAGACACCCAAATATAGGCATCGAATGCCCATATTTTGGACTGCACAATCCCTTGACGACTGACCTGTCTGCAGAATAGAGAGCGAAGTTAGCATTCGATGTCCATACTTGGGTGTCTTCCGAGACTGTCTTCAGACATCGACTGATCGTGTGGAAGGCTCTTAAGGTCATGCCTACAAGAGCCATTCTATTCAGGCCCGGCCGCTCTATTCAGGCTGCTTGGCCTCGCTTCCGAGCTCACGGAAAGGGCACGCGCCTTTTCCCCCAGCCCAAACGAGCCCCTGCAGCTGCAGCCTCGGAAAAGCAACGCATTTTAAGGATTTCTAACGCCTTTCAAGAGGATCGGAAACCCGTTCAATGACTCTGTGTGGTATTTCCTCGTCGTGGCCTGACTTTCGATTTTTTTTTTCAGAATTATTGAATTTTTATTGAGAGGGTAATAATGATTACTATTACACCTTCGGATTATTAGCTGTTTCCTGTAACTTGGTTTATAAGGGCTGACAAGAAACGTAAATTGAAAAATTAAAGATAAGCATACATGTATAACATACTCAAGGTGTGGTTCCATGGTGTGAAATTTAGTGAATAAACCGTAAAATCCATTCATAATTTAGGTTTTCCCTTACGAATGGATTTCAAGGACAATGATATTCTCCAAGAAGGTCAGAGTTGTCCCGTGGCTGCTGAGACGTTTTCCAGTGAGAGGGTTCATCTCACGTCCTTGCAATAAAAATTGAACAGCAATTTAGTCTTTTCTTTTGATCATAAATTTCTAGGCAAATGCATTCCAGCAAAAATTTGGAATTTTATTTTGAAACCGAGTTAATGTTAGCAGGTTACAGTCGAATTTAAATTCGGTGAGGATGTTTCTAACCCATTCATATGATGCAAGAAAATGGTCACGGGAATCTCGCCACCAAATTCCAGTCTTTACGGTCCCCCACCAAAATTCACCGAGTCCCATTATGTACACACACATTCCTACAATATACACACATTCCCACAATATACACACATTCCCACAATATACACACATTCCTAAAATATACACACATTCTTAAAATATACACACATTCCTAAAATATACACACATTCCTAAAATATACACACTAAAATAAAATTCGAAATTAAAATGAGCGTCTGTGTGTGTGTGTATGTGATACGAGGTTTGAGGTCATAGGTCCTGGGATGAAATCTGTTTTTGGAAATTCGACTGCCCTGAATGATGAACGACGCGACGTAGTTCGAAAGCTTGGCAAATACTAAATAGATATCTCAGAAGAAATTTTGAAATTTAAATTCCCTAACATTCCTAAAATATACTCACATTCCTAAAATATACGCACATTCCTTCAATATACACACATTCCCATGATATACATACATTCCCACAATATACATTCACTCAATCCTCCAAGAGGTGCACATAACCCCTTCCAGGATTCACAGGCAATCCTGCTCCAAATTAGCAGGCAGTTTCTTTCGAGACAAAAATGGAGTCTCTTTCGGGATTTACAGCCTGTGCCTTTGAGGATGAGGATTTACAGGCAGTCCATTTCGGGATTAACGGTGACGCTTTTCTGAGGTTAACAGGCAGTACGTTAGGGGTTAGCAGGCAGTACTTTTGGGGTTAACGGGCAGTACGTTTGCGGTTAACGGGCAGTACGTTTGGGGTTAACGGGCAGTACGTTTGGGGTTAACGGGCAGTACGAGTGGGGTTAACGGGCAGTACGTGTGGGGTTAACAGGAAGTACGTTTGAGGTTAACAGACAGTACTTTTGGGTCTAACACACAGTACTTTTGGTGTTAGCAGGCAGTACTTTTGGGTCTAACAGGCAATACTTTTGGGTCTAACATGCAGTACTTTTGGGTTTAACAGGCTGTACTTTTGGGTCTAACAGGCAGTACTTTTGGGTTTAACAGGCAATACTTCTGAGGTTACCAGATAATTGCTGACAGGATTAATAGACAAACCGTACTGGGTTAATCTGACGCCCTTTTCGGGATCACGAAGCAGTTCATTTCTAAATTACCATACTTTTACCGTACTGTAACAATCATTCATAAATTGCCACACATTTCCCGTACTGCCACAATCAAAGTAAATGTGCAATTCTTTCCGTGACTGCAGACTCAGGAATAGATGCTCAACTGCGCTCTCATTCACGCTCACTGCCGCTCACGCTCACCCCCGCTGCCCACCGCACTGCTCACGCTCACCAGGCTGACAAGCAACTGACGCCAGAGCGAGGGCAGCGCCTCCCCTCTGAGGTCAGGAGCCGTGATGGGACTAGGCACTGCAGCGTGTGACTGTGCACTGCAGCGTGTGACTGTACACTGCAGCGTGTGACTGTACACTGCAGCGTGTGACTGTGCACTGCAACGTGTGACTGTGCACCGCAGCGTGTGACTGTGCACTGCAGCGTATAACTGTACACTGCGTGTGACTGTACACTGCGTGTGACTGTACACTGCGTGTGACTGTACACTGCGTGTGACTGTACACTGCGTGTGACTGTTCACTGCAGCGTGTGACTGTTCCCTGCAGCATGTGACTGTACACTGCAGCGTGTGACTGTACACTGCAGCGTGTGACTCTACACTGCAGTGTATACAGCAGTCAGTCCGTCACAATACACACGCAGTACGTACAGCGTAAGACTGCTATTTCATACACGCCAACGCGCGTTCTCACACAGCGCTCTGTCTCTAACACGCGTAGTCCCTGGTTACAAAAACAGGTTTTCCTGTCAGCTTTGCAGTTTTCAATAGAATATATTAAATTATAATAGAATAGAGCAATAACAAGGGGAACGAACCAAAAGGCTTTATGTCTCAGCAGTTCGGTATGCCTCCTCGCTCTCGGGTTGTCATTATTTTAAAGCCCAACTAACGTGTTGAATAATTTTTAGTGTCCATAGCCTAGCCATCGCATTTCGTGGCGAGTATCGGCCCTCATCTTCGCAGGTCTAAATGGGGGCTCTGTGGCACAGTGTTAGCGCGCTAGTATTCTAGAGAAAAAATCCGTTGTTCAATCCCGGGCATGTGTTAGAACGGATCTTCAAGAAATCCCAAAATGCTCCCTTGGGAAGAGAGATTAATAACTCATCACAACCTTTGCTGCTCTCCACTGCTCCCTCAGTAATTATAAGGCATTTAAAACAAAATAACTTGCACGTAAGTTAACTCCACAGGGACTAGATGATTTTATAAATGACCGCAATGTTGCACTAACATTCATTCACGTCTATGCACTTGGGTGCCTGTTCCTTCTAGTTTTGAGCGAAACAATAGAAAATTTACGACCAAACCGTATTATTCAGATAGTCGATTTGAAATAGCAATGGCACCCGAAGGATGAACTTGATTGGAAAGAAATTCTCAACTCTCAGGACTCGCTGAACTGCGCCGTGGTCTGGCGTGAGGTGCACCATCGGGTCTGGCGTGAGGTGCACCATCAGGTCACGCTGAACAGTAACTATTTCTAGCCAGGCACGTCATCGCCCCGCGGAGGTTTACGTAGCGCCTGATATACACTAACGCACTCGCCGCCCGACACCCCCTACCAGCCTGGGGCACACTTCAGGAATACCAGCCTGCAGCAGGCTACAAGAACACCAGCCTGCAGCAGGCTACAAGAACACCAGCCTGCANTGCAGCAGGCTACAGGAACACCAGCCTGCAGCAGGCTACAGGAACAATAACATCACAATTTTTAACATAGAGATGGGTGGATTGTCGCCTCATGAGCGCGTCCTGCGCATTAATTTTATAAAACTGTAGCCATTAGTTAGAAGTCTCTGATTGAATAATCAGTTATTATTCCAAAAGTGTATTTAAGTTAGATATTTTCTGTAGGCTAGAACGTTAAATTCACTAGTGATTAGGTTTTCAGATTATAGGGGCGCATGTACATTACATTGTTGTTTCAATTTCAACATTTAATTTTCATGAAATTTGACTTTTTTTACAATTCTACACATGAACCCAATACAAATACGTCCCAACTGTGCCTTTCGTTCACGTTCATGTTAGTGTTCAAAACAGCAGGAAAATATGCAGACGGTCTCAACCAACTCCGAGAGAACCACCAACTAAACAGGAGTATTTCTCGCCCCAATCTCGAAAGCGGTGGTCCATTCACGACACGCACTCCAAACACTGTACGATGGTCGTCTTTAATTTTCTGATTTCTTCATTGTATTTTCGCAAAATGAATATACTCTTGACGCCGGAATGCTCGAAATTAGAGCACGTGGGTCTAGCACGTGTGGGTTTGGAACGCGTGGGTCTGGAACGTTCGGGCCTGGAACGCGTGGGCCTGGAACGCGTGGGCCTGGAACGTTCGGGCCTGGAACGCGTGGGCCTGGAACGCGTGAGCCTGGAACAGATGCCGTCACCAGCACGGTAATTTGCAATTCCAAACTCAGGGTCGACGGTAAATCGGACTTAATTAGAGATCGTGTAGAGGAGAGAAACGAAGATGGCGTCGGCCTGAAGGGGGTGGGGGCTGGAACACTTGCAGCGCTGTTGTGGCGCGGCTCTGCTAGGAAAATAGATTCTAAGTATTCTAGAGACTACAATTCTAAAAGTTCTTCGACGAGCAAATTAATTGTGAGTGAGGAGGAAATGTATGAACTTTGACAAAATGAACGAATATGGCGAATTAGAACGAACTTTAAGCTTTTTACTCTTTCAATAAATCAAGAATAAACTATCACCCACACCAACTTTAATGATACTTTGCTCTAGGACAATTTGTTTCTTATTTTTCGAGTGGAGGGAAGGTTTACACCTATTTGTAAGTGCACGCTGTTTACAAAGATAGCAATACGAGTTTTGAGTTATTCATGTTCCGAAAGATGTTTCTTTATTAGGCTTTTTCTTAAAAGTTTATGAAACAATCGCTCAGCAATTTACTTTCCATAACTTACACTGGCGTGTAAATATATATTTTTCACTGACTTTTAGCGGTTCGACGCAAGAAAAATATAAATTTAACAAATCATAACTTCAACAATTGCAATAACGTAACGCTCTATATACACCGTGATTATTCACCGTATAGTCCACCTTCACGGTAAATTTCCCAGCTATAAAACAATTTTTCGCCGTCGTACAAATCCCATTGTGAAGACGACGTATTATTGAAAATATCACAGCTATCTTCCTATAGCCTCACCTGTATAGTTTGTGCTTGTGTTTGTCTGAGAGTCAAGTGTCTGCTTAGTACATAGTTTGATCTCTTACCATCCTACTGTATCTCCCTGAGAGCTTCAATGGTACTTCTGTAGGTATTATCAAAGAAGCCCTCGATGTGCGGCGGGCTTGCGATAGAGCTATCTAAGAAACGAACTGTAGGCAGTGAGAGGAGTTACTTGGGGGTTGTGGTGAGGTACTGCTGCAGTTGGAACTGGTGACGGTACTGCTGCAGTTGGAACCGGTGACGGTACTGGTGCAGTTGTTAGAACTGGTGACGGTACTGCTGCAGTTGGAACTGGTGACGGTACTACTGCAGTTGGAACTGGTGACGGTACTGCTGCAGTTGGAACTTGTGACGGTACTGGTACACTTGTTGGAACTGGTGACGGTACTGCTGCAGTTGAAACTTGTGACGGTACTGGTGCACTTGTTGGAACTGGTGACGGTACTGGTGCACTTGTTGGAACTAGTGACGGTACTGGTGTATCAAAAATTGGTACAAATTTTAAACTAAGTTGTAAATATCTGCACTAAAGAGAAAGCAAATTAGCTTCAGTATCGAACCTGAAGCCTAACTGCAATCTCACACTGTTCCATTTGTGAGCTTCTTTTTTGACACAATAATTTTTGTCTGCCTGATGGTAGAACACGAGGCACCCGACAGCCAGGAACTTGTCAGAATTACGGTGACTCAAGTGCTAAACAGTATTTATGAAGCAACTTACTTCTATGTGTTAATTAGCAGCTGTCATACGCGGGCATCACAATTATGTTGATGAAATCAGCGTTGCGAGCGTTGATTTAATATTCAAATTTCGGAAATCACAGAATTCTCCAGATTTAAGTGAACCAGTTTTTGTTATCTCTAAAGAAATGGTAGCGGATTACTTTGAATCCAATTTTTGAAATGTGATGGAAAACAACTCGCGAGAACTCTACCTACTGTCTTCATTTTTTAGTTTGGCTTACTTTGTTATGAATTACGTCACTAAGTTTAGGTACTGAAACATAAAATGCTTCACGTACCGACCGGCTCCGGTTGAATCTGAGCTTCATAAGAGACCGAAGTGTACACACACACGTACAGCAAAACTCGTTGCTCACAATGGAGCTATTTGTCCATACCAAAAAAAGTAAGAATTGCTTTTGTAGCAGAAATGAGGCCATTACTGAGCTGCCTATCCTCGTGTGGCATTAGTAGGGTTACGATCGAAATAAAAAAATAGTTGCTCCTGTTCCCCAAATGTTATCTTGTTTATTAGAGACTGGCCGCATCAGGAGGCGATAGTTCAAATACATCAAACTTTCAATCTTACAACGTGCTTATGTGTATCTATGATCAACTGTCACTGCAGAATGTTTAGTAGTTTATCAGCACACGCAAGTAATCGTCCGTACACGACGTGTTTGATTTACGCACGATTTGATTTGTGCTTGAAATTTTTAGTTCAGGGCGTTCAGAACTTGCACCCCTGACTCACGAACATATATTTCGACTTCCTGTATTTATTAATATGGCACACAAACCCAAATCGTGCATACATCAAGTACGACATATACCGAGGGCCACTACCTGTATGCATTGCTTCAATAATTTGTACATAATTACAGACCATGCTTACTATAAAAGTCATGAACATCTTTCTGCTGGGCTTCATGGGGATTGCGTCCGCCCTTGGCGAGAGCGTCGTGCCCCTCGACCAGCTGGAGTGGACGCTCCACGGCACAAGTGAGACCTTCAAGTCTGGAAAAGATCTTAGAGAGAGTATTAAAGAAAAAGTAGAATAGTACGTAAGTAATTTCGCTAAATAAGTTCAAGTTTTGCAGCTAGAGTCTTAGACAGGAAATGTGCTGAAGCTCCATGTTATTACGCAGTACTATAAACTCGTTCAGTGCTGTAACTTCGCTCTAATACGTTAAATTGGAATTGTTAGTTTGAAATGTGCGAGCTAAAATGTCAGTCTTAGTCTCAGACTTACAGCAGCCGAATCGAATAGGATTTCAATATTTTCATCCGTCATCAGGGAAAATTAATTGGAACCGTTTCCTAATCTATACATTTCATTGCACATATGTACATAAATCATCAATGTTATTAAAAGATGTGATAAAATGTTTCCCGTGCGTCGCAACACTAATGCCGAGAATATGATTCTTATGTGCCTGTGAGACCGTAACATTAAAATTGGCCAGGTTTTCTTCCGGTGTATTTTAAAAAACCAACTTCCTTGGTCGAATATTATTCCTCAGTATTTCTGGCACTACTAAAAACTTAGCAAATAAAAAGACCAGATTTTTATTCACAATACTTAATAGTTGTTGGGTGCCTATTCACTGCACATTCAGCTTACGTTTTACTTGATGTTGATGGTGCTGTTGCAGACGTGAGCACAGTTGGATCGGTCCCCGGGGGCGTGTACACGGACCTCCAGAGGGCAGGGGTGTTGGGTGGAGGAGACCTGCTCTACCGCGACAACGATGTCATGTACAGATGGGTGGCCAAGAGCAACTGGACTTACTCCACCTTCATCAATCGTAGGTTTTGAGGGAGCGGGTAAAATGAACGTTTGTACCATAATTTTCGTTTTGATTGACTCGTTTCCTGGGACGACGCTATTTTTCTACGGGTTAAATGTTGGTGAGATCGCAGGGAACGTGCTAAGACCAGCAACAGGCACCAGGTCCGTGAAGTAAATGGAGGTGTTAATCGTTATGGAGAAAAGTTTTCGTACAAGGCTTTCTCTCGTATGAAGACAAAAGAGAACAAGGCTTGCTAATGCTAATTGCATAGATACTTCTCTTCACTTGGCTCATTGCGATGTATCCATTCCTGGCACATTCATTCAAAAATAAATTTATAAAACATTTTGCAAACGCATGTGAGCACTTGGGTTTAATTCTTGCAAACCTAAAATAGGCGACCACTGCACATCTTCATGATGAAAAATGTCAAATTTCATTTTTGAACAACATGACACGGTCAAAAATTTTGAGCACATAGATACCACTTTCAAAACTAGGGAAGTTTCATGGCAGAATAAAAAAAACAATACTATCAACCTGTGCAAATTGTTTAACAGAATATTTTCTTCGACTTTGAAACAGAATTTTATGTCAGGATGTTTATCACTGAGGTATATAGTAAATTTAAAAACATGAGTTACGTCTCGTAACAGGACAAAGGAATCATCAATATACCTTCCGTACCAGACTGGTCTGAATCCAATGGGGCAGTCATTTAGCCATCGTTTTCCATGGTGATATAAGAAGACGTTTGCCAAGGGAGGGGGGGCTCCGAGTGGGTCCCTATTGCGTCTCCGTTATGTTGAGCATACAATACTTGATTAAAAACAAATTACCCATCTTTCACTGCTAACCGAATAAGGCCATTAAACTTTTCAAAAACCAAACCTAACGCAAGAACGTTGTTAGCAGGCAACGATTGACTTGCAATTTCAATAGTTTTTCTAATGGAAAATTTGTAAACAAAGATTTTATATCAAAACTAGCCATTATGAAATTTCCAAAATGAGTAAAATTTCGAACTTCGTCAACAAAACTAAATGTATCCTTCACAGTAAATTGATTGACTGTTAGAGGAGTTAGTTAAGAATGGAATGAGGAATTTAGAGAGTTGGCAACCAGACGTTCCGATAGCTGAGAAAATCGGTCGAAGAAGAATGGACCTCAGGTGGACCGTAGAGAATGTCTGGACAGGGGGACCTGGAAAGATACACTTCATAGTAAGTAAACTGGTCTATTGCTCCTGTATCTTTTAATTTACTTTGAAAACGGTTCCCCATATTTCCATGATGGATGACGATCTTAAATCAGTCTTCATCGAGTCGGGAGAATTTTGTAACGTCGCTTTCCAAACCCCGCTTCCCACACAGAAGATCAGTCTCCGAAAGAATAATATTGCAGATGCAGGGTTGTGCTGTTGGACGATTCCCGCTAGCTGTACACACTGTATTGTTAAGTACTAAGTTGAGTAATAACACAGTTGTATAGAGTCTGTGTTGAGTGGAATACACCTAGTAATACAGGATGACACTTGTGCTGGTGAATAAATAGGATGCAAGTTATATTGAACCTTACTAAATATGGTATCCTTATTAAAAGGGTTAGCTACTTCTGGGCCACCCTGCATTATTCAGTATGACTAAGCAGAAGCTTAAAGGACCATGCGCGATCAATGTGTGATAAATTTAGGGTAAAATTTATGGTTAACAAATACTACTCCTTGGCTGGGGTATTCCAAAACGACCAATGAAAATATGAGAAAATTTGATCAAGATTAAAGACATTTTCGGCTACATACATAAAAATTTAAAAATTATCTGTCTTACGTGGAGACCTTGAGGGGTGAAGTCGTGTATGGTGTTCTAGTAAATGATGAGAAACAATCGTGAATTTACAAATTTTCTAAGATTCACGTTTGATTTCTTACGATACGGATACGGATCACTCATGACTCTCACCTGCTTTTCTATGAATACCCCTCTGCAGGAAAGCTATAACTGTTTAGGTTCTGCGTAACTGTAAATATCCCGGAATTACCTGAAAATTTTCTTCATTGCAGTTAGCGCCTTGGCCGAGGCACATCCTTCCAGGAGCGCGGTGCTTGAGTTCGGGGGCATCGACACGGTGTCTGAGGTCACCCTGAACGGCGCAGTCATCGGCACCACTGACAACATGTTCGTCAAATACTACTTTGATGTGCCTAGGAACATGACTGTGAGTGCACCGACGCGAAAAATAGACTAATTTTTCCGTTAAATGCAGTAAATATACAACGAGAACGAAGCAAGCCGATTACATGCAATTATGAGAATCGTGTCCTTAGCATTGAATTACTTATCTACTATCGGTCTAATTTTCTATCTGCGTATCGTTCCAGGCGTACTCTGCTCCACGCATTTTTTTTATTTCACTCACCAATATAGAGGTGCCGCATTCAATTCTTCTTTGCTTGCCACCTTCACACCTCTTAGTAAAAAGATATATGTAGGTCCTCTAAACGAAAACATCAATCTCGTATTTAGCATGAAGCAATTGCATCATTTTTCTGATAAAAAAGACAACGTACGTAGTTATCTATTCTTGATTGAATCAACACTTTATTGCCTAACGCAACCCTCCCACGCCTAAAACATCGAATCTCTTCTATTCTCAGTGCAGATCATGATTACATTTTTAATTTTTTTTAAAGTAGACTGTGCTTTTCGAATTTTAATTCATTCGTAATATTTTAACTGAACACAACTGCCTCCTTAGGGCACGGAGCGTGTCCAGCTGTCAGTGAGGATCGTGTCCCCCGTGGCATGGGCAGCTGCCCAAAGTGCCCGCCAAGATGCCCTGTACCCCGTGCCTCCCCGCTGCGTGCCCCCCGCATACCATGGGGAATGCCACGCCAACTATATACGTAAAATGCAGGCTTCGTTTGGGTGGGATTGGGGACCTGCCTTCCCATCCATGGGGATCTGGTGAGTGATAGACACGCAATTGGGGACCTGCCTTCCCCTCCATGGGGATCTGGTGAGTGATAGACACGCAATTTCAAAAGGAGGAAGCGCAGGTCGTAGCCCTTGCTGTTTCGTCCAGCTCCAGGGAGATGTGATCAGCGCGTTGGCAAGACAAGTAAGCACCAAAAAAAGAATAGTCAATCTGCCCGCGATGTTACAAGAGCTTATTTTAGATGTTCTGACTGAAGTAACTGAAATGAGCTAAAGTCAGTGTTCCTAAGCGCTTTGCAGAGCAAAAGGACCACTTGGTCTCGTTTCACAAAAATGCTCATAGCTTTTTGTAGAAAGTTGAATTCAGCCTTATTTCACATGTACATAAGGTTGCAGCTGGTTTTTCGTACAAAGCTAAATGCAGTCTTATCGCCAAAATAAGCTCAGGCTAATCCTGAAATCCTCCTAATCGATCCATTTATCAAATAATTGATAAATGTACAGGGGAGGCAAAAAATTACGGGAAGTTAGAGGTACTACGACGAAAAATTTAGACAGAATGGTCCGGCAGGCAGCCTGCTAGGCTGGTGCGGTGGTCCACTGCCTACATCGCTGACGTCACGGCTTCCTTCGGCAGCAGCGCTGACTTCCCTACCTCTCCTGACGAGACCTTCCGACCAGCATGGGCGGCCTCTGTCAAGGTCGGGTTTTGTCGCGAGATATATTTCAAAAAAAGCATGAACCCTACAATGCTGCAACACGGATACGTTACAGAACCGTTTCTTACTGGTACAGGAAATGCAGGAGCCCTATAACAAGACAATTCTAATAAAATGAGCGACCGTGTTATACTTATACAGGGAAATACATGAACCCTAAACAAATTCAATACTGAACCGTTTCATACTTGAAAGTGGAGAATGCGTTAACAATAATATAGTGCGGTGCTGGACTGTACCATAATTATACAATGAAATGATGAAACTCAAAATAGTACTTCGGTGTGATAATTGCATTGTTGCATAAGACAGTAGTTAGTTTTTCCTGCAAAGTTGGCTTGGTGGTATAGTAAATAAGTTAATACATACATATGACCATAGCATGTACAGTATGGCTCAAGATAATAGTCAAAGGTGAATTTCTTCGATATCTTA
>VOMN01083524.1:0-32454 GCA_014899125.1 Orchestia grillus | reverse complement strand
CCTTCGTTGAATTCCATATTGTTTGACCGTGCCCATTGGTTGGCAGCTGTACATTGGCAATTGCAAACTGGCAGCTGTGCGCTATATTGGCTGCTGTGCAGTATATTGGCCGCTGTGTGTTATATTGACAGCTGCACAGTATAATGACAGCTGAGTAGCATATGAGCAGCTCTGCAGTATATTGGCAATTGTACAGTATATTGGCAGCTGTACGGTATAATGTCAACTGCTGCACAGCATACTGTCAGCTAAGCAGTAATAATATCAATAATCTTGTATGTACAGTATTTTGTTAGTTACGCAGCATATTGTCAGTGTACAGCATATTGTCAGCTGTACAACCTATTTTCACCTGAACAGAACATTGTCAGTTGCACAGCACATCGTCAGCTGCACAGTAAGTTATCCGCTGTCCACTATATTTACAGCTGCATCATGTAATGTCAGGTGCACATTATAATATCAGCTGCACACCCTGTTGTCAACTACGCACTAGAATGTCCGCTGTACACATATATGCGCCTGGCACAGCCGTGGTAGACCTTCGCTCGCTAGAATGGCTGAGATGTGCTGAGAAGCGCCTTTAGTGTTCAGGCGTTGCGACTATTTTTGTTATATTGAATGAATTTGATTCGAATCATAAAAGTTTCTTTGCGAATCTATAATTCGTTCTGGGCTAATGGAAATATTTCAAAAGGGTAAAATCCAAGGGGCTGTATAAGTTACGTATCTGTTTGAATCACCCATAAAAAGCAAAATACACAAGTAATCACAAATTGGTTCATTAAAAAAGACACAAGATATAAAGTATATAAATTAAGAAGTATATTGTATGAATTATAAAACTATATGAAGTATATTATGGAGTATATATTATGAAAGTACGTATATCCTAAAAATAGATTTATATCATAAATAGCCAACACAACTTCCTCGTAAATAAATCTCGACTATTCTTTTTTGTTTAGCAAGTTAGATTTTTCATAAATTTTAACATTGATTCACGTTTCAAATTTTTCCGAGTTAGAACGTTTTTCAAAAGATTGGAAATTTTCCTCAAACGTAACTCAAAAACCACTCATTTCCCTAATTCATG
This sequence comes from Orchestia grillus, assembly GCA_014899125.1. Lineage (NCBI taxonomy): Eukaryota > Metazoa > Arthropoda > Malacostraca > Amphipoda > Talitridae > Orchestia > Orchestia grillus. Next base: position 31,358 of record VOMN01083524.1, on the reverse strand, counting down.
TCAGATTTCTCACACCAGTTCGAGTTTCACGGTGACATATTTCACTGCTCGGCAGCACCCGAATTCAAACGTTGATGAGCCTTGATTTTGCCACAACGTGTCACGGGTGACCTCGAGTAACACATTTTTCTCTGTCTAGCTCCAGATTTGGACACCAATGAATCACGAGCCCAAACTTCATGCCATGCGGTTCCTGGTGCTGCGAGAACTGGAGTCCGCTCAGCACAGTCGGAAGTCCTTGCAACAATCTCTCATCTACGTGTCTCTTCTTTTTTAGATACTGTAATAGTGTTCTTGGTTACTATAAAACCAATCAATTTTGTAAATAAATAAGCCTAAAATTTGTGGCCACGGATTGTTATTAGATAAGGCTAAAATTTGCAATTATGGATGTATCCCTATAGATTTTAAAAGAAATGGGAAAATGAGTAATTTTTGCTAGGTGCTAACGTCTTTAAGCCGTAATTTGCTAGAGTGTAACGAACACGAATCGCAAATGTACGTCAGAAACTGTCACACATTCTTCTATTACATTTATGTTGAAAAATATCTGATATACCTAGAGTGGCCCATAGGAAACTTTGTCATTTTCAACATTTATTACGCAAAAACTACGAAAAATACAAAGTGCTGGTAAATTGCGATTGGAAAAAGAATACTGGGAATTTTTTATACAGGCTGACCATAATACAACCTACGGGTTCAAACAAGGACATGCTTTAGGAACCCCTAAAAATGACTACCTTTACAGTGGAAGAGAAAGAGCAGCCATTGTGGAATATTATTTTCAGAACAGTGGTTAATAAATTGGAGTGAAGAGGAGCTTTATAAGAAGATTTAACAAGAGTCCATCTGAACTCTGTATTCTAGCTTTGGTAGTTAAATTCAAACATACGGTATCTGTTGCTGACAAAGGTCAATTCAGACTTCAGTTTTCCAGTTCGACTTTTGTGAACAACAAATCCCGTATGCCTGAATTTTGCTACCAAAGCAAGAATACAGGGCTTAGATGGAATCTTGTGGAATTTTCTCACGAAACTCCTCTTTATTTTAACTAAATGAACCATTATTTGAAAATAACGGTCCATAATGGCTACTTTCTTCCCCTATGTATTTAACACTTTATAGGAGTCTCTAAAGCCTGTTATTGTGTGAATCAGTAAGTTTTACAATGTACAGCCTGAATCATAAGTACAAAAGACTCGGTGTTCTCCTTTCATTCACAATTTTGTAAAATTTCCTATTTATCTTGGATTTTGCCTAATAAATGTTTCAATAGTAAAGGGACTTTTGGGACATTCTATATAAATTTAATACTATTCCAGCACACGTTATTTGTGAAACAATGTTTTTGAACTAAAGCGCTCTGCTTTGGGGCGTTCACATAATCATTTCATTGATCTGAAATATTTATCGTGTGTATTTTATTGACCCCAAAAACTTGATAATTTGAAGCAAAGACATTAATCATTTCCTGGAGTTTTCAATGAAGAATATTTTTACATGTAAAATTATATGATGTAGGATATCCAAGGACCATCCTATAAGGGATTGTAATAATTCTTTAAGCACATAACACTTCGCTACATAATCGAGAACGCAGGAACAGTTGAAATGAAAACCTGCCCTACAATTCAGCTCAATAAGTAAGCGCAGAAAAATCCTGAACAAAACTGAGGCGTATCACAAAAAATGGAACTCGTATCAAATTCAGAGCTAAAGCAAAAAATGATAACAAGAATAAGAAGAAGAAAAAGAAGAAACAAAGAAGGAGAAAAAGAAAAAGAAGAAGAAGAAAAAAGAAGAAGAAAAAGAAAATAAAGAAAAAGAAGAAGAAGAAAAAATAAGAAAAAGAAAAAGAAGAAGAAAAAGAAAAAGAAGAAGAAGAAGAAGAAGACGATGGCTGCTTGGGAAAGAGGCTGCAAACCTAAGTACGTGGGGCTGCAGCTCGTTCCCCAGGTCAGCTCTGGTGGGGAGCTACAAGCCCTGCCCCCCTCCCTGCTGCGGAATGTACCACAAGAGACTTACTGCGGACCGCGTTTGCCGTCAAAGTTCAATCGCGCGCAGTCTCTACTCGGCAAGTGCCGTCACTGCGCCAGCATTACACCGGCACCTAGAGCAGAGGACCGTAACAGGACCTGCACAGGCCCGGCACAGGAGCGTCAAGACGCCTGCAGGAGGCAGCCTTGTGTTAGGGAGCAGGATTATCGCGTCGCCGAGCCGACCCTCAAAGTTTTTTCTTCTGTAAAAGATCTACTGCTTAAATATGGAAATGATATTGGCAGCATGAGGAGGAGAAAAGGTGGGGTGCGGCTCCCAAGGTGTGGTCGGAGAGAACGCCCGAGAAAAGGTCGCTTCATTTGCTTGAGGTGAAAAACCTGCCTTTGCAATAAACGAGAAAAATTTGTCTAGATCTTCCTTGTGGCGCCGGCACAGAACGTCGAGTTGCTGCACGAGCTTAGGGAGATGCGTTGCGGCCGTCGTGGTTAGCAGATTAAAACAGGGAGAATATTTATAAAGCAACACTCGCGTATCCTAATCTGGACTGAGTGTGATTAAAGCAAGTAAAAAATTTTCGTATGCATTCGTTCATCATCGGGAACTGACAGCGATATGAGCTCACAAAACTCGACTTCATCGTGATACGCAGAAGCCACACTCCTGATAACGTAAGTTAAAAGTCAAGAGCACAACTCAAAAAATACAAGTAGATGTATTTTTAATTAAATATACATTTTGCAGGTAAGAATGAAAACCTCATGTACAATTTCAGGTGAATTGTCATGTATTTATTGTTGTCCGGATTCAGCAAAAATGCACTACCTGATAAAAGCTTTATCGCATCCAGGAAAATTGGGGATATAACAAAATCAGTCAATTTTAATGTTTATTGGAACACCTTTTACATTGATTTCAGCTTTCATTTTATCAAGCGCATATTCTGAAAGATTTCACAAACAATCTAAATGAATATTTCTCCAATGTACAAGCTAACGTCGAGAAAATTTTTCAAACGATGGAAGGAGAGATGTTGAGGCTAGCAGCTTGCTTTCCAGTTGGTTCAGCAAATTTTCGACAGCTTTTAAATCAGGAAACTGCACAGGTCATTCCATCCGTGAAAATGAGCCTCATTAAGCCCTGAGTCAGTCTTGCAGTATGTGAGACCGGTGGATGCGATCATTCACGTCTTGAAAAATTCAGGAGCCATAAAAATCCACCGACGGGTGTTCGTGGTCACGCATGATGTTCAAGCGATCCCAAGATTTCATTTCGTGGCTACATAAGGTTGCAGAACCTAATACCGACCAAAAGTTCCAAAGCTTCATGGCTTTCCCATCTCACTCTAACTCTGCCATCTCTCTGGAACAAGATGAACCTCCATTCTCCTGGTCAAAGAACGGATATCCATTGCTCTACATTTCAGTTATATGAACCTTTGCAAATTGGAGCCGTTTCGTTCGATTAGATGTGCTGACCATTAGTTTCCTGGTGACGACGTTACTCCATCAACCCATCTGCTCCAGTTGTCGCTACATGAAGGGAGCATAATTTTTTACGGCCTTCTTTGAAAACGCTAGTCAATTGCTGAACTCATTTCCACCGGTTTGCTGTCACCAATCGCTTCAGAGAACGCCTGTTGCGATTATTCAGAATTTTAGCTCAGCTGCTGTTACTACTGAATGATTGCCCTTCACCATCTTTTTTACGCTGAACAATTGTTTTTTGTACAGTCTTAAGTCCTACGGCCATCATTTGAGACACTTCTCTGGCGAATTTCCCAGCCCGGCGCAAACCTATAACCTGTCCTTTGTCGAAGACAAAGGATTGTTTTGCAGGTTTTATTCCAGCGGGACTAATCGTTTTGGTTGTCTTAAAAAGAACAGAAGCAATACTGATTACTGGTCATGTTGAACCTAACTCGTGTTACTATTTTCTTTTTCTTTGATTTCTTTATGAGTAAACCTACACAAAATAATTCAAATTATATCTGATATTACCAAGGCACGAAAAACTTTGTGGCCGGATAGTGTATAAGATCATCGGGTCAAGCACGGACTTTAAATTTTAATGCTATTCTTGGACTAATTTTATGCGCTGAAGTAAATTTTCTCGGTAATGCCAAGTACAAGTGCGTAATATTAGTGAAAATAAGTTTCATGAAGTTTCTGAACACAATTGTTCATTGGACTAAACTCAGGTTTAGTTCGAGGTAAGTTTCATAAAATTATATTCTGTTCACGGATTGAAATTGTTCTAATTAGATTACACATTTTTCTAGAGTGTAACCCTCATATTTCCCAAATTTAGAGATAAGTAAACTTTCAAAGTTCAAGTCAATAGAAGAAGAACGCTCCGAGCCCCTTACGCTCGGTCCTCATGCTCATGTTGGTGCAGTTTGACTTCTTTGAAGAGTAACTCGAACCTACTGCTCCCTTGAAAGTGTTACAGCGTTACAAAGCAACTTTACATCTTCTGTTCACGGTATCGAATCGAAACCATACAAAATTGCTACTCCGCGTACAAGAGGGGAACATGAAGTACTCCCACGGTCGCAAGGTGTGTGCTTTGTACATATTTATAACTTCAGACAAATTCACGCATCTAAGCCTTGCTGCGAGAGAATCAGCGAAGGAATTTTTATCAATAAGTCTGTGTGACACTACTCACTCTTGACCAAATGTGCAGCTGGCATCTCTTTTTAATCGATTGGACTCCTCTTCGAAGCCTCACAGTCCTCGTAATGTTGACCTGATATCATCGTGAAGCGCAAGGGTTCATTGTGTTGAGGTGCTTACCATGGGCGCGACAAATTGATTCTGTGAGTCTGTCTCAAGGGGCTTGGCGGAGGTCGAAACGCACACTTATGCACTTATTTTATGAGCTAGTAAAATTAGTAACAATTTTTGAATCTGAAAATATAATTTTTTCACAATCGCAAACGGCTCTGTCGATTGACTTGAATGATCTGCTGGTCCTAGATATTTGCATGACAAATTTGTTCCTGAATTGAAGGATTTTGTACATCTGAAGCCGACAATATGAAACTCGTCACACCTGAACGTCGTGCCTCCACTGTTGCGTTTTGATTTGCAGGCCAGATGGTAGGCTTCACTTACTCCTTTCTTTTCATTCCACAAACAAGAAATAAAATTTTAAGCCTAATTGAAATGTATATCCTTGTCAAATAAGAGGGATTTTCTATTTTTGCTTCTAATGTAAATCAGATGCAAGGAAGTACTGTCATTCAGATGAAGAATAACTAATGAAAGCAGCAGAAGTATGAAATAAATTTCCTTTTTCAAGTCTCACCAGAGCGCATCTTACGTTGTTAATGGTGCACGTACCATTAACATTGATTGATCCATGGTAATGATCTATCAATATTGATAATCTATCAAACATTGATCCATCAATGTTAATGAACTGTGTCTGAGTGTACGTCATGTTTCAGCAACGATTATGCACACCTGTTGTGCCATCTTAGTTATACCAGCATACGCCTGCTTCGTGTTATCTGTGCCATTTTTGTTACAGCCACATAGGACAGCTTTGTGGCATCTGTGCCATCTTAGTTACACCCACATAAGCCAGCTTTGTGGCATCTGTGCCATCCCTGCGAGACCTGCGCGGCTCCGAGCTCTCGAAAACCCGCGGGGTCAATTGGTTGAATGCCTATTTTGTGAGTAATCACGAATTTTGCAACTGAAAAATTTTATGAGCTAAGTAGCTGTTACAAATGACAGCACGTTGTTGTACGGAAGCCCTGGAGAAAATTCCACTTTAAACAACCTGGTGTAGGATTCTTAATTCAAAAATACAAGTTTTTAGGCAAAATTATTCGAGTAACTACAAGTTAACTGTACAAGTGATGTCGAATTGATACACATGCATTTAATAGTACTCGCAATTGTGAGGGTATAATAACTTCTTACGACGTTGTCAGACCGATTTTTTATGACGAGTTGAGTAATGCTGAGACAGTCATATCGAAGGAATAGGACAACTTTCAACAGTTAGGACATGATGAGAACTAATTTTCAATTTAAAATAGTAACACAAAAAAAATAAGCTTCGATTTGAAATTCAACGTACGTTCTACGTAAGCACCCCACAAACGCACGACTGCGTCACGTTAACACTACCAACGTGGACTGCAAGTGATATCGTATGCCAGGCCTAAAATTCAAACGTACTTACATACCTACGTCTTGGACGTGAGGAGCCGCCTTTCGTTCAACGGGCCACGTACAATTCAAACAGATATTTTTAATCCGAGGGGCCTTCTTTAACTCATCAAATCTATTTGAACTCAAGTAGTAATCTTCAAGGAAACCACCCGCACCAGCTTGGCGAATGCAACCATCCTAGAATGTTGAATCGTGTGAGGTAATGCAAAATCTTACAAGTTTCAGTTATTCATTACAGAATAAAGCTTTTTGATTTTTTTCAACTTCACACGCTTGTGGGATTACAATGAGCTCGCGCGCCTAGAAGGGCAAAAATTTCCTAAAATTCAGGGGACCGAATTTCCTGACTTGTGCGATATTAGTGAATGCCAGCTCATTGCAACGCAGTGACATCTCGCTGCAGTGCAGGAATGCACACTCCTACCTGAACTTATCATTAAGTAGTTCATTCATCCTGCATTAGAATAAGGAAACGCGGCTACCTCAATCCATTAGAAGATAACAATAAAACCCGGGAAGTAACCAGCTTTGCAGCTATTAAGTGGACTGACTTTACACGCAATGTGTATAGCTAGGGTCCAAGTATATTGTAATGGATAAAATTTTGCTGTCATGTAAAAAAAGGATTCAGCAAAGCATAAATTGCACGCTGTTGTGCGAAAACAGCCCTCAGCTATACAGAGGAGGTATACTGTTGAGCAAGAATATAGGACTATGAGGTAAATATTGTGTACCGTAATGCCAAAGTAGTGTGACATAGTACAAAAAGTACACCGTAAAACAAAAATAGTCCACCATTCACCATTGATATATAGTACATCGGTTAACAAACCAGCGGGGTGGGACTGATAATAGCGATAAGAGGCTGTGAAGCCCTGTTCATGAAAATGGTGAGTTACCACAAACACGTCCCAGGTGCCACAACTTCATCATACAAATCGAAAAGAAAAAGACAGAAACACCAGTATCCACTGTAGCAAGCATCGCTTTCGAAGCTGCACGGATCATGTGTATTTTTATTACTTGTACTGCATCGTGCCTTCGCTGCAGCGTACAGCTTCGAAGTACGCGCGTTGGCGTATCATATCAGCTAAAATTGCCGCAGCCAACAAAGACAAAACTAGAACTTGTGAGAAAGTTGTTCCAGCTTCTGGCTACCTCCCCTATTAACCTTCTCCTCTCCCCTGCCCGCCCGTAAGATGCGCAAGGCATCAATGAATTCTTAACTTGGACGAGCAAGCAAAAGCTGCAAGTTCCAGCGAGAATGGAGTCGCTCATCGTTGTCAGTTACGCTGATCACCGCGTGGTCGCACTTACGCCAGATGAACCAAACACAAAAACTTTTCCTTGAAATAAAGTGTCTTTCAGTGGCCCTCTTGAGAACACTTCTCGGTTTGTTTTTCTCAGCTTTTATTCTTTTAATGTAATTATTTTTCCCTACAATTGCTTATGGATAATTAAGCATATCCTATTGTTGGAAATTATGTTTCGGTTCTTTGATAAGCCCTCGATCAACTTAATAAACATTCTACCGGAAAAGAACAAACTAAAAGGAAAAAATGCTCTGTAGATCCCCGCAAAGCTTGCGTCTTCATTTTAAACTTGTTTTACAATGAAATATTTAAGTATTACAGAATTTTAAGACAAGAAAGATTGAGAAACTATAACTTTCATGCACTACTAGCGACAATATGAATTGGAAATCATTCGGATGAAACTCTATATCGTCTACGTTAACGTAATTGAAGAATCTTAAACACAAGATTTAATCTAGGATGACAAAGCAGAGCTTACACTAAAGCAAAAAAGAAAGGAAACTACAAGCTCCTCAATTGCATTAATGATATAAGTTATAAAAGGAACGAAATTTAGTAGTTAAATAACATTTCTACAGTATAGATAAACTTTTCAGCATACAGGCCGCAGATTTTGATCAATTGCGACGAATAAATTAGTCTGAGTCACCGTAATCTAATTTAACACTAATACTCTAATTCTAGATAATCATGAGAAATTTAACTTTTCAAGCTGTGCATGTATGCGCACCGTGCTCTGGATAAACGTTATATACCATATACCATATCGCATATTCTATATTCCATATTTCACATAAAGTTTCGGCATCTGGAGAACTGAGAGGCCTGCCTTAGGCTCAGTTTCCTGTAACGCGTCCACTTCCTTGGCCAGAGGGAGATATGTAGTGTACATGTAGGTATGGTGCACACCGCATGTTGAGTACAGCATGTCATGCACTGCATTTTGTGTACAGCATGTTGTGTACTGCATGTTGCGGACAGCATGTCATGCACTGCATTTTGTGTACAGCATGTTGTGTACGGCATGTTGTGTACAGCATGTTGTGTAGAGCATGTTGTGTACTGCATGTTGCGGACAGCATGTCATGCACTGCATGTTGTGTATAGCATGTTGTGTAGAGAATGTTGTCTACGGCATGTTGTGTATAGCATGTTGTGTATAGCATGTTGTGTATTGTCGTGTAGAGCATGTTGTGTATAGCATGTTGTGTATAGCATGTTGTGTATCGTCGTGTAGAGCATGTTGTATATAGCATGTTGTGTATAGCATGTTGTGTATAGCATGTTGTGTATAGCATGTTGTGTATAGCATGTTGTGTATAGTATGTTGTGTATAGCATGTTGTGTATCGTCGTGTAGAGCATGTTGTGTAGAGCATGTTGTGTATAGCATGTTGCGTATAGCATGTTGTGTAGAGCATGTTGTGTTGAGCTTGTTGTGTAGAGCATATTGTGTACGGCATGTTGAGCGTAGTATGTTGTGTATAGCATGTTGTGTAAAGCATGTTGTGTACAGCATGTTGTCCACAGCATGTTGTGTACTGCATGTTGTCCACAGCATGTTGTGTAAAGCATGTTGCGCAGAACATGTTGTGTACTGCATGTTGTGTACAGCATGTTGTGTACAGCATGTTGCGCAGAACATATTGTGAACGGCATGTTGGTTACAGTATGTTGCGTACAGTATACTGCATACAGCATGTTGTGCACAGCGTACAGCATGTTGTGTACAGCGTACAGCATGTTGTGTACGCATGTTGTGTTCCACATGTTACGTACTGCATGTTGTGTGCAGTATGTTGTGTACAGCATGTTGTGTGCAGTATGTTGTGTACAGCATGTTGTGTGCAGCATGTTATGTACAGCATGTTGTGTACAGCATGTTGTGTGCAGCATGTTATGTACAGCATGTTGTGTACAACATATTGTGTACAGCACGTCAGACTCAAAATTCTCAAACTTGAATTCACACTTTTGGGAAAGTAAGTTCTGAAAATGATTTTTAATTCGAATCCTGATTTCGAGAAAGCATTTCTTCGTCGCAAAATTTGCATTCTGCGCTAGAGTTCGCCTCGCCCGAAGGCGGCCTCTCATTCCTATGTCAGTTTCACTGAGACAAAACCGACGAGCGGAGAACACTGAGGGCAGCCAGGGTCCATCGAAAGGATATCGTCAAGAAAATCCCAAATCTTGAAACGTTTCGAGTTTCGGAATTTTTTTGTACGCTTCTTTGGAAGACCTTCGCTCCTGTCAGCTACTTTGCTCAAAGTGCAGCGCAGAGGCGTCGCTCCGGCACCGATAATTTGCTCAAAAGAAACCGCGGAATTGGAAGAAAAATTGGTGGAGATGCCGCGCAAAATTGCCAAAGAGATCGAGCTCCTTTTGGAATATTTGACCGGATTTTGGGGCCGCGAGGAGGGAAGTCTGGGGCGGGAAGGAGACCGCGGCGTCGCCGTGCAACGCTTGCTTGCGCGGCCTAATACCGATGAGCTCTGAAGACTCGCTTATTGGTCCAGTTGGGAGTGTCGTTTTGAATGTGTTCTTAGTTGAAAAGCTTCAACATTTTGTTCATCAGGTATTGTTGAATAAATTTTCGTACCAGTACAACATTCTCAAGCCAAAATTATATCTTAGGCATATGCTCTTGAAAATTTTCCATGATTTTCTACGCAAAGTAGCGTACGACTTACAAACGCTTCATTCACTACGTTGAATGTATTGCTTTCTTTTACAACAAGATATTCGTTCCTTGTTTCGTCTATTCATTGGGCACTATTTCTGTATTTTAGTTTTCTAATAGGCATAATCCAACAGAAGCAGTAGAGCGAAAACTTGTAATATTCACAACTCCTGGTAATGATCCCATTATATAATGATAGCCCAGTGTTGTTTGCTTGGTTCGATTGAACTAGCAACATATTGAGACGCAATAAAATGAATAAATTTTCCACTGTCATGATTTCCACTGCCTTCTATATTATTCGGTGATATCACCATCAAGCAACCAAAATAATGGACGCGATGCATTACTAAATTAAGAATATTCTGATGAGTGGGAACTTCATTATATCCCTGCCTCTTCCATTGAATGCCCTGACGATGATTTGGTACACGTCATTTGTCTTATTACAGTGATAGTACACGTATCACGAGCGTGTACTCTCTTCGTTTCTAAGGGCATTAAGCGAGAATAAATTATATTCGTCCCATCAAAACGAAGGCGAAAGCGAGAAAAGCGTCCGTTAGATGTAGGCTGATTGAAAAATTGAGTGAGAAAAGCGCTGATTAACAGAGGTGCAGGTGTGGATCCAGGAATACAGGAGCTGACATCGGGATTGAACGGACTAAATCCTGAGCGTCCTAGATTAGTAAGTGGTTTTTGATTTTGGGATTACAGAGTACGGAAGGAAGGAATCTCTACCGATCTGCGATAGGGGTACGCTGTAGATGGCTACTTGCCCTTGCCATTTCTGTCTTCTCTTCATCACCAGACGGGGATCTTACTTGTGTGCAACATGCTTGATGTGCTACTGTGAGTCCGTGATATTGTGCGAACAACCCGATTCATCTTCTCACCCTTGGATATCTTTAGTGTGTGCAAAGAATACCAATGTTCCGGGTGTCTTAAGTGCCACCACACATCATTCGAAAATTCATAGGAATTATCCAAAAACTGACAGTATTCCTACATTTAGAATCAACAAAACAATCGTGGCAGTTAAACTTGCTAGACTTATAATGTTTCAACGCCTTAGAGACTAACTGCAGGCCTTCGCAAGAGAAGTTCAATTTTCGACAACCTTCAGACACAGGTTTCACCTGTTTTCCAGAGTCTCGTCTTCAACCTCAATGGAGGCTGTATGGATTTTTTCTTGAAAGTGTGAAAATTCTCAGAGCTTAGAGGCCTTTTGACGTAACCCCCGGAAAAAGTCGCACGAGCTAGGATGACAGCGACGTCCACGCAAGGAGATTCTTTCGATTTCTCCATCAGTCTGAAAGCGTGTGCAGAAATTCGCTCTAGCAATGTGGGGAGGTGTTCCGTCTTCCTGTTAGAAGACAGTAGCAAAGCTACTTTTGCCTGAAGATGTGCCTCGACAAACTTCTGCAGCAGCTAATGTTTCATATCTCAGTAGAAAATAGTCTACTTAAAGTGCGACACGACACTCGAACAGATAATTGCGGAAATTCTTGTCCGTATTTAAGAATTCCTGCTCGGTTTGATATTTCCGAAATTAGATAGTTGTGTAAGTTTACTTGATCATAAAGATGAAACATAAATTCGCCGCCTCGCTGACCTACATATAAGTTTTCCGAGAAATGAGGGTCGTGATAGTAAGGGAAGAGAGTCTTCTTATTTTCACATAAGCATCGTAATTTTCGACTAGAAGGGATATTCATAAACCTTAATCACTCTAGGAATCAAGTGTCCACTGAATCAAGTGTACATTGAGACTCAGTTCCAGCCCAGCTCTCCTGATGGAATTATCTGTGGCGTGTGAGTGCACCTGCTCCACGATCGAGTTCGATGTTTTGAAAAGCGCTGTTAGTTGCTGGCATTCTACTTTGTGGCTTGTCGAGAACAAATCCTGTTTTCAGAAACGTGTAATGGATGGGCAAATTTTTGCCGTACGTGGGAGTAGAATCTTGTCCTCAACCTTAGAAACTCGCCTCAACGTCCTCAACTTTTGAAACTCACGTTGCACTGGAATCGGGGACTGAAAAGCATCGTACAAGGGGATAATTTGCAGAGCTGCTCGAGTACAAATGATATCCTTTGATATCCTAGTGAAAACAGCAAAGCCTGAACTATCTTATGCTGCTGATTTTACTCTGTTTGAATGGTTTTTAAAACGAAGAATTAAAAATGGAATGCGTTGGGACCGTAAGGATACTCTGTACAACATGACCTCCTTTTTCTTCATCGTTTGCAATTTTCTGCTCTCTTGTAATCTCTTTATAATTTAGCTTTAAAATCGCTGCTCCGTCTCTGAGTTATTTTCATTTATTTACTTCATGTTAATTATTCATGCTGTTGCTATTACCTATTTTTTCTTCACTTACTGCTTATTGTATGTATATGTCTCTTCTGCTCATGTATTCCTTCAATCCGTCTTAACTATTCATCTAACATACATAGTGATTTAGACCCATTTTTTCCTTAATTTCACCTGGATAGCATCACCCCTCTGCAACTCACCTCCATCCCTCCCTCGAGGTATTCCTGCTTACACACTCCCTACACCCTTAGTCATCCCTCTCCACCCTCACCCGCCTCCCCGCTCATCACACGACCTCACCCCCAAAGATTGCACTCGGACATCGTGCCTGCAGGCGGCCGACAAGTAAAGAGCGAGCGAGCGCTTCAATGATTGCGGCGCGAGTGGCAGGCGCGCTTTATTAACAGTTGCAGACGAGCTCAGCCTTCAAAAATCAGCTTAATTTGATGCTGCGAGAGAGCCACACAACTCCGCTGAGGCGCAACAAGCGTCTGCTTCAAATTTGTGGTCCTGTTTTGGAGTCTTCAAGGTCGGGCGCCCGCTTCACTTTATTGCTTCGGACCAGACAAGGTCTGGCACATCGCTCCAGGAACAGAGTCCCGGATGCTCGCTTGAATTAGCTTTCTCGAGTGACTTTCTTCGTATGAGAATTCCTATGAAAGTGGCTCATTCTGATGTCCTAGATTTAGCTCTTGGAAGCCTGTGTTCAGTCTCGAAGGCAGTGAAGATTTAGTGCTTGAAAGATTATTATTTTCTTGAAGTATTTTTTTGAAGCTCTGATGTCATGGACAAGCCTTTGATGCGACACTAAATTCTAGTAAAATTTTAGTAAAGAATCTTGACTGACGAGAATAAGCGGAAGTTGGAATACATTTCAAAGCGCTTACACAAAAGTTTTATACAGTGCAGACAAAACTGTCGTAAAATTCTCGAGGACCTCACATTGACAATGAAAAAAATGATTGCAGTCGCCAAACGAAGGAAAGATAAACACAACTGCTGCGGAATTGAGACAACTTTGACAAACTCCAGTGAAGTATTTCAATAACGAAGTGAATTTTTAAAGCTGCAAGAAGTTCAGAAATGAAGACTTACGTCACAATATTTTCCAAGCTCTTATTGAAAATACGTAGGTAATGAACAAAAAATTCACTTCCGTGTTGACCGCCACTGCTATGATGAAGAGTAGCTTGGTGATGGACCAATTTGGTAAAGTAGGTGAGCTGAGACAGTTAGCGGGAGCATTTAGATGGTATATTAGGTTGTTAGATGGCATATTAGGTGGTGTTCCGATTTGGTAAACTAATATTGGTGAGGCAGTTAGAGGAAGCATTAAGATGATATATTAGGTTGCTAGATGGCATATTAGTTGGGGTTCCAATTTGGTAAACTAATGTTGGTGAGACAAAGGAAGCATTTAGATGGTATATTAGGTTGTTGCAAAAATAATGGTCAAACTAAGTGATGTGTTTGGAATCTCTATAAAAGCATTTAAACATAGTAGCATGAACATATTTTGGTACATCTAAAAATTACTGTGTGCTTTTTAAAAATTTGTTATTTATTTTAAACAGAAAATATTCTGAAAGCATTCAAGCCCTAAATTATGATTATAAAAAAATGACTTTTTCTTACTTTTCTCACACGAGTTCAGACTCGGTCTTAGCACCATCCAGACTACTACCAATACAGTGCAAATATGAGATGCATGTGCTAAAAATTATTCAAAAGAAGTGTCAGTATTTGCAATTACATCTCCAAACCTAGAACGTGAGTGCTTAGCTGGGACACGAAGGATTTCTTGTTGAATTTCTTGCATGCGCGGAGTTGTGAGGCCTTTTCATCTCAGACAAAGTTTCGGCTCATGAAACGGCTCTCCCTTCAGGGGCATGTAGAACACACTCAAAAGTCGTTTTGTTCGTGATTCGAACAACGTAGACATGTCTTTTAGGACCTGAACCTTGGGAGATGGTCCTTGCACCACGCTCGCATGGCATTCGTAGACTCAGTTGCGTCACTCTCGCCCAATCTTACCAAAGAGTCCAAAGTTGATCTTCAGTAAAATATCTTCGAAAAATCATCAAGACTGTTAATCTCGAAACTGTACAAGATGCTTTTCAATACCTGAGTTCCATATCATTTCATGATGCATTTAAATCTTGGTTTCACGTTTCGAGGTTGACTTCATATTTATGTCATTAAAAAACTAAATTATAAATTATAAATTTTCAGACGTTATGTAATAATTATTTAGTCACTTCATATATTATATTGTATTTAGAAAATTATCATTGCTTAAAATCTTGTTTACAAATCTATGACATCCCCCCCTCTCACGTGTTGGTTGACTAATTGAACATTATTTTGATTGGGGGTTTTAACGATTTGTATTAATGATTAATTTTCACGATGTAACGATCTTTCAGCTACGAAATTACCTGAGGCCTCGTTCACGGGGCTCACGATGATGCATCGTAGCGTTAGTCGTGATCGTTTTTGACTGCGAAAATTTTTTCCAATACTTGAAAGGAAAGACATCAATTATGTCTCAAATCATTTTCTGCTATCACATGAATTTCATCAGGTTATTTACTCTTAAAATTGTTGGCATGGGGCACGATCTTTCCTGTTGTTGTTCGGAAAACTAGAGTCGCGAGCGCCATAACTATTGAGGGTTACAGCGGGTCAAATATTCAGCCCTGGATACCAGTACGGTAGTTGTAGGACTCATCAAAACTCTCAATTTAACTATTAGTGAAGACGAAAAATTTTTAACATTTTTTTCAATTTCCTTGAAAAAGTTTTAATTTTCAACTCGACCAGGAGCAGCACGTCAGGTGCTTCACGTGGCCATGTCTGGGACACAAGCGCAGTTAACGCGTTGAATTTTTGAAGTGAAAAACAAAATGAGAACCCCAGATCGGTACAAACAATTTTCTTCATTTCTCACCGACCCCAATCTTTTCATAGACCGATATTTACACAGTATTTAAAAGTACGAATCGCGTCCAAGTACGGGAACAACTAAAGAATGTCCGCCATACATCTTACTTAGAATTCAATTCTAAGGATTTCTGTCGGAAAGCTTCTCTTCATCTGCCAGATCTGTTTTACGAATT
This sequence comes from Orchestia grillus, assembly GCA_014899125.1. NCBI lineage: Eukaryota > Metazoa > Arthropoda > Malacostraca > Amphipoda > Talitridae > Orchestia > Orchestia grillus. The sequence continues at coordinate 15,739 of VOMN01083524.1, read as the reverse complement.
AAATTTGAATACTGAGAGCTCAGAGGGGCAGCGTTTACACTCATCACACAGCCTCGAGTCGACTTAAGCGAGCGAACTGAGCGTCCTGAGCATTTGAGGCTCGGTACCCTCAGGTCATTAGCGTTGATCTCGCCTGATTCATCACTAATCCCCCATTGTGTGACCTTAATTACCGCCCCCTCTCCCCGTCTATCCTCATAACTTCGCTCCCCCTCTCATAAATTTGGCCGCTCTCCCTCCCCAGTTTCCTTCTATCCTTCATCAAGCGGCCATTTAATCGCTGCTCCAAAAATGATCTCGCGGGGCCCGGCCTTTAGATTGCTGCGCCCAGCTGACTCTTCGCGGGGCCAACTCTCCATGATGACTTCCGCTTCCTACGACGTCTTCAAGTTGATCTTTGACGACTAGGTTTAAATGAAAGAAGGAGATGTCATGTGGCCTTCTATCAAATCAAGTGAGTTTTGCTCATGAAAGTGGTTTTTTAGTGAAATGTTGGATTGTTTAATGTGGTGAAGAGTTACCCAGTTAACTTTTTATGATTTGTCTTACCAGGTTTATTCATTGCATGATAAATCGAAAGGAAAAAATTTTCACTCTACAACCCGAATAGTTGCAGTTATCTTCTCGCTACTATTTTGTATTTGCACTTAAGAATGCATTTTTTGAATTCGATGGTCACCATGTCTGTTCATGGAAGCATTTCTGTAATTTCAGGGTGAGAAATTTAGAATTAACGATCCAACATTTCACTAAAAAACTACTTTCTCTTTCATGAGCGAAAGTGTCACCACGACGGAGAGTTCAAAAGCTCGAGGTGACGAGTTGTGATGTCAACGTGAAGGACGCACACGGTGTAGTTCGAATGAAGCTCGGTTGCTGCAGTGGGTACTGAATATATTTATACTGAAATATTAATCGGAAGGAGCTCGGTTGCTGTAGTGGGTGCTGAATATATTTATACTGAAATATTAATAGGAAGGAGCTCGGTTGCTGTAGTGGGTGCTGAATATATTTAAAATGAAAAAAATAATCGGAAGCAGCTCAGTTGCTGCAGTGGGTATTGGAGATATTTGTACTGAAATATTAATCGGAAGAAGCTCGGTTGCTACAGTGGGTGCTGAAAATATTTATATCGAAATATAAATCGAAAGAAGCTCGGTTACGCAGTGTACTGAAGATATATACTGAAGATATCTATGTAAAAAAATATACCGGAAAAAGCTCGGTCGCTGTAGTGGATACTGTAGATATTTATAGTGAATTATATTTTGAACGAAGCTTGATCGCTTTACTGGATACTGAAGATAGTTATATTAAAAATATAGTGCAAGTTCAGTCGCTGAAGTGTATAATGAAGGTAATCATGGCCAGTCAGCCCATAGCCAGTTACATTGGCAATTGGGTTTGTAGGAAATTGGGCAGTTGGGTCCTCTAATGTAGGCAGTTGGACTTGAAAAAAGTTTCAGTTTATTAACTGTACGATGGAAGCATGGATTGATTTTAATTAGCGTAGCAAGCTAAATAGGCTTGAAAGCATTTTTACTATTTCACGAACCTGTTCACAACGCAGTGAAAATCAAGCTAAGTTAGGCTGATATTCGACGAATTTTATTTGTAATAACTAACTAATAGTTCATTAAGTTACTCTCACGCGTTCGTTAATTTGCCCCAATAAACTAGCAGTTTCTGACATGCATCTAAATTGATAATATTGTAACTTTAATGCAATCATCGTACTTTATTGCTGTTATTGACGAAAATTAATTCGTTTGTTCGTTCATTTCTACTAATTCACTTTAATGCAAGCATAAAAGTGAATTAATCCCTCCCCCCGATTGTAGCTAGTTATTGGAAATAGGAAAAACCTAAAAAATTTACAGACTCGTAATCTAAGTTTTTGCATTGCCATCATAAAGACCGATCAGAACTGAGGGTCAATAACTCAACACTAGCTTTAACAGCAAGCGTTCCGTCCCCGATGCCAGTGTCCAGTTCATACTTAGTGAAAATCAACGTCAAAAGTCCATACAAACGCTGTCCCCATTGTGTTCGAGGGCTTCGTAACGCAAGTGGTAGCGTGCTTGCCTCTTTAGGACCCTTTATACGATCAGTCAATGTCTGAAGACCGTACTGGATGACACCCGAATATAGACATCAAATGCTAATTTCGCTTTCTATTCCGAAATATTGTCGAAGTCAAAGGACTGTACAAATTTAGAGGGCAAAGTTAGCATTCGATGTCCATATTTTGGTGTCTTCCGACAATGTCTTCATACACTGTCTTTAGACATTGATTGATCGTGTAAAAGGCCATTCAGTCAGAAGGTCTCGATTCGGTTCTCCCAGAAGTTCACTTTACGTTGCGAAAGAAAATTAAACCAGACATTCCGAAAAGGCGGAATACTAGTGTGGCCCAGATCGGAGGTGCTCGAACTAATTACGAGGAGTCCAAGAACCTGTCGTTTCGTCGTAACTTGTAATCCGTCATTTGTAAGGCTGATTGATGTGCACAAACAGCGAATGAAACTGACATTTTCGAAAAAACATTGCAAGAAAATACTGATTGCACAATGACAAAGATGTGCCCTAAACTTACTCTAGCTTCTCGTAGTGTACGAAGATCTTAAAAAGCAAAACCGTTGCACGATCAGCTGGGAAGTGGTAGCTGATCAGAATTGTCTTCTGGAACTAGTACGAATCTACATAATGACCAGGTTGGATGTAAAAGTTGCTATTTACAAAATTTGTGAGCGTTTTTCTTCTGCGGACGAATTGGTTATTAAAAATTTTTTCTTTAATGCAACGGGTGCTTACTTTTTAGTTATCTATGACTTGGTTCTTCCCCTTTACCTCTTTCTTTATAAATCAGCATAACGTTTGACTAGCAGCACTGTCGAACGAGGCGATTTATAAATTGATTTTGCTATTAGATTCTTCCAAACGGTACCTGACGCGTACGAGCTACAACTGTACTTCGCATTTACTCCTTTTGAAGACGCCATTCAAAAGTGGCCTGAATGCAAACCTGGACGCAAAGACAGCAAACAAGCGGCAAGGGCGGCGCTGCAGCGGCACCTCAAGCTGTCCTTTATTTGTACACGCGTACGAGTTTTGCATCGCCTAACGCGCTGCGCAAACATCACGAAGAGCCTCGCAAACTGCACTGATTTCTCAGTCCGTCATTTTTGAGGACTGAGCTGAAACAGTCCCAGCGAAATGTGTGTCGTTCTGTGGCAAGCTGTCTTTTGAAAGCCCATTTGATGTCGTCAAAAGGTGTCGGGTTCCTTCATCATGACGACATCCATGGCAATTCTTGAACACAAAAAGGTAAACATTGTTCTTCAATTTAATGCTTTATACTTTACGCCATCCTTCACACCTCTCCCCCGCTGCTGTGGGTCCCCATACAGGTGTGCTCATTATCGGAAAAATGACCTCGTCTTAGTTGAAGTGCATTTGCTTCCTGAGAGCTCACGTATCTACTGTAAAACGATAATAATAATTGCGGATTTTACTTCTTAATCCTTTGACTAATTATCCCGAGAAGGCTGGCTGTGCATTCACACGGTCTGTGTGATCGACAGTGACCGTGTGAATGCAAGATTCACGGCGATCAATATTCGCGGGATAATTCGTTATTGGGTTAATAGGAGGGAGGAAGAGAGACAGCATTTAGAAAGCCGGTACACATTGAATATTTTTGGGTTGATGTAGTGTTAGAAGGCTGGTCGCGCGTGAAGTGGAGTGTTGGGGCACGTGCAGCTCCTATGCAGAGGTGTGCTGATCCATGCTTTATAGGAAAGTCCAGCTCGCAAAATGGTCCTGAGCAGCTAAAAAAGAAGTTTTGACCTATTTAGTCCTGCGTAAAGAGGAGATCCAAATAAATGAGCCAAGAATACGTGAAGAAAATGGCCACAGGAAAGAGCTGATGCTGTGAGAATAGAGAAATTTCAGGCTATGGAGACTTTCATGACATATGAGAAAGTTCATGCTACTGTATGAATCGTTCAGGAAGAGGAAAATCTGGTAAATTTTCATGTTCTACACGACGCAGATCTTGCTTCATATGTCCTAGGTTTCATCCAGCAACAAAGTTCACAAGTCCACGGTTTTCCATGTAGTAGTGATGGTGACGATGGCGCCACTCATCACCGGGTGATGAATTCACGCAATATCGCAAGCCTCTTCTCCGATGTATCAAACTCGACACCCGTAAATGAGCCGCGGCGACGTCGGCCTTGTGCTCCGAGGGGGTGCTGCAGAGACGTGGTCCTTCAAAGTACTTCTTTCGATTGCTGCCGGGCTGAGTTCCCCTCCAGGCTTCTGTATTGCTTTCTCCATCTTCAATTGCGCTCAAACGCTATTGCTTCAGAATCTAGACATTTAATTTAGTGAGCTTGCAGAACAAAGGAGGATGGAAAAATGATTCTTAGTTTAAGAAGTAAGCTTGAAAGCTTTGGTGTTGCACTGCTAGAGACAAGCCGTGGTCTTGTTAAAGTTGAATGAATCCACGCAATATTTTGAAAGCTGCGAGGCCGCAGCTCGATTAACAAAAGTTAATTTCTCTGGCGTATTGTATACTGATTGCCATTCTCAGAGTCTCGTTGGGCTCTTTTCATTTTTCTAAGAGCAGTTTATTGGAAAAAGTCTTGCCTTAACACGGGCGTAATTAGGGGCTTAATTACACTGTGATAAGAGATGAGTATTCTGGAAAGACAGATCGTGAGCGAACTTCAAAATATCACGAGCATCAATAAAAAAATTTCAAGCTCTCACTTTTTTTCAGTGAAATCCGGATATTTTTTAGTTAATATTAGTCTATCACCATTCATATGCATCATCATTTACTGCACACGCAGATTGAGAACCGTGGTCAAGTTTGTTTTTCGTTTGCAGTACGGAAATTTTTTATTCTGAGACCACAAGTCCCAGACTCATGGTAAGCTGAAATATCAGGTTTCCGCTATATGGCATTGACATCGAAGAATTACCACAATAATATCAACATAGTAATTCAAGCACCTCCAAATTCACACGCACGTCCAAATCATTGCGTGCTGAGGGTAATCTCTGTATCAAGCCGCCTGATCTCGCGAGGGTTACAATGTCCGGAATTTGTGATCTGACAGGATACGTCACGGTGTCAAAATGAGCGAGTTTGGATCAAGAAAGACTGGGCGAAATCTCGTAACAAATAATAATGTTTTCGAGACTTCGATACCAGCGTCAGCCCCCGCACATCCATTTACGTAGCGAGCGAATCATGTGTCGTAAAAATGTCGTAAAATCAGGCATCGAGCAAGTCAGCGAGACCTAGTTATGGCATTGAGTTAACGACGACTTACGGTGTGCTTGGCATGCAGGGCAACGCTGTGGCATGAGAATACAACGCTACAGCGGGGTGATACAGCGCTGCGGCGTGGTGATACGACGCTAAGACATAAGATTACAATGCTGTGACGTGGTGATACAACGCTAAGGCATAAGATTATAATGCTGTGACGTGGTGATACGACGCTAAGACATGAGATTACAATGCTGTGGCATGGTGATACAACGCTAAGGTATGAGATTACGATGCTGTGGCGTATTGAAACAACACTATGGCATGAAGATGCAACGCTGTGACACTTCATTACAATGTCGTGGCATGAAAATGCAATATCTTGAAGCGTTGATACAACGCTGTATCATGACGATACAACGCTGCATGGCGATTCTGTGTTGTATTTGCGCTATAAAACACTTAGGCGGTGTAGTACAGCACGGAGTGGTACATGGCATGACATGAGTGGACATGACAGAGTGGTACATGACATGACGTGACATGAGTGGACATGACAGAGTGGTACATGGCAATTGCCTGAGGATACCAAGTTCTGACATGACATAAAAGCTTATTCGATGGCCGATTGAAGCATTTATTCAGCGATGCTAGCATGTGAACCGGCAAGTACTATCGCAAAGCACATGTACCACTCGTACATCAACATGTACCATGTACATGGAGTCACGAGGTTGACGCATACTACTCAAGAATTTCGACACATGGCACCTAAATACGCCATATAACGAATAAAAGGTTGTGGCATATCAACCCAGTCCCAGTATGAACAGGTAATAAGAAGGTATACCCGCAAGGAAGTTTCGAGGCGATAAAGAACAGCACGATGACCCATGCGTCAAAACGAGACATTAAAATAGCGATACGAGGTAATGTGAGATGATTGTGAATCGAGGCAGACTAATTACACATCAATAAAAGACAGTTTCATGTCGAAGCCAGATCGTCACAGGTCGATGCAGGCCAGTTTTCGGCAGTATTAAGTCGATTCAAAACAAGGAGTGACAAAACCGATCAGGCGGGCCATGGGGCCCCCATGAATTTTCCACAAAATGAACGCACACATTGTAGTTGAAACTCATAGTAGTTGGAACACATTGTAGTTGGAACACATCGTAGTTGTATGGAACATATTGTAGTTGGAAAATGAACACACACATTGTAGTTGGAATTTTCTTTACTGGAGTGCGTGGGAGTTTTTCACCTTCACGTTTTACACTTCTGTGTTTTGAACTTTTTAGACTTCGAGCCACGTGAAGAGATAAGTATGCTTCTCGCCTCCACGCTGGAGTCCTGGGGTCATAGCTCAGATTGTGAAGCACGTGCGAAAGACGGCTTTAGTGTCGCGAGTGCGCGGCAGCGTCGCGTGAATATGAAGCAGAAGCCGTGCCCCGGGCCTAGAGAGTGGTAAAAGTATCATTTTTCCATAGTGAATTAAAAAAAGTTAGTCCATGTCAGATGTATTTTAGAATGCTTTTGATAGAAGATACTGAAGTGATACGCTCGCTCTTTTTGATACTTTTTTTCTGAAATGAACGAGCAGTCGAAATTTAGTCTCTGAAATGCTCAGAAGAAGAGAGTTTAGCTCAAGCTTCGAGTCTAGCCTAACCGTAACTACATGTGACGTGCAAGTAGGGGTCGGAAGTCAATACGCCATGACACGGTAGTCAAAATTTCGAACACGGCCAACCTGAAACGGAAAAATTCAGCTCGACTTTCCTCCTACGTACTTGCAGGGTTGGCATTTTTAGAATCTATACACACCGGAGCGTACGTGGCCGGAATGTGCAACAATGTCTAAAAATTCTAGCCTGTTCGATACAATGTCCTCAAGCACGCTTGGAGGTGTAAGATACGTAAAATATGACCCGTCTGAACTCGCAAAATATCGAACACTGTAGCTATAAGTCGGTCTGGTAGTGGCGACTGGCATAACGTCGTTTGACGTATGCGGAAGGTCGTGAAGAAGGCTCATGTGAAACGGAAGATGACGGAGCGCGATAGTGTAGTGCAAATTCATAGATCAGCTACTGCCGGAAGGGGCTCCCAGACCGTCGTATCATGGTTCTGACGATTGATAAACGTCTCCAGTTTTTACAGGACGGAAATTATGTTTTGCTAATTGTCCTCGTATTATACAATTAATTAGAGAAAGATATAATATAATTATGGACAAAATCCATTCATTTTCACTCGTGAAATACTTTGCACTATGCAGTAAAAATTCATAAAAGCATACACATTCGCACGCAAACAAGCTTTCAGGTCATAGCGTAAAATTCTACGTGAAAAATAGTTATTCTCTATCAAAACCCAGCAGCTTGCTTCGGAGAGGGGTAAATTTTTTTCAGATTCTGCGAGTGAAACAAAACACTTTCTATCGCGAAACTTTTCAGTTTACCTTCAATTTAACTTTAGTCTTTATTAAAAAATACACTCGAATTTAGCTAAGAACGTGCCATTGAATTTATAACGAAACCAATTTTTTTTGAATGATATCAGAAAAAAGATGTTCCGAAACTGAATGCAAGTGCAGTAAAATTTTTCCAAATGAAAAACTCCGATTTGACATCTAACAGGAAAGCTCTCTGAAACCTTTTTCAAGTGCACCGCAGAAAAAGAATGCCAAAAATAGCCTGCAAGCTAACCCGAGCGGGACTCTCCGCCTCGGCCCTTCACATCCTTCACACCCTTCACACCCTTCACACCCCCTTCACACTCCCTTTACACTCTCGGCCTTGCTATGAACAGGACTAGAATGTCTTCAGCCACGGAATGCTTTTATTTTGCATCAGTTTTTCAGAGAGTGCGGGCACATGCACAAAAAGCGTCAGTAACTCTAAACGGGGCCGCAGCGCCGCGTCTCGGCCGTCCACTAGCATCACAAAATGAAAACAAAATATGAAATATCTCTGAATCGTCTACAGTTTCTTCGCTGCTTGTGAAACAGTTGACTGGTGGGGGTTGAGTGGCCTTCTGTGTGCAGGCAAACTGTACTGAGGTGATCAATTTTGTGTACGGTGGGCATTTATACTGAAATACGCTGTTGGTTACGGAAATATCGTTGCTCTGTTGAATTACTTTCCATTTTATTGACTTTGAATAGCTACATGATCAAGCCATGTCTCCAAATCAACAACGAAGTAACATCAGCATGAATTTTTTATACTTTAAATGCCCCTATGAGAACGACCGTGGCGTACAGATGTCCTAGAAATGTTTTTAGCAAGGTTTCTGAAATTCGGTAATATTCGTTGCGCTTTTAAAAATTCTTGTTATCGCCGGCCGCTTTAAATCCTCGACAATTTGTAAGCTTCATGCACAAAATGCTGAGCGGTGCACACATATTTTCATATCTTATGATGTACACTCGGTTACGAATACATGGAGCGTCAATGACACCTCCGATAACGCGGCGGAGGTTGATTGGATTATCGACGCTGGCCCGCCAGCATACTGATTGTAGTCGTCAGAGCGCCAAAAAGCACAAATAACAGTAATAATCCAACACAAATAACAGTAATAATCCAACACAAATAACGGTAATAATCCAACACAAATAACAGCAATAATCCTGCACTGATAGCAGTAATAATCCAACACTGATAGCAGCAGTAACCCAGCACAAAACATAAATAGGAGCAAAATGCTCTACTTCGACGGCGTCATTGATCATCTCCGGTGGGCAGAAGAGCTCTAGCAGTCGTGGTCGGGCCGGGAAATGGTACGTGCGCATTGCACCGAATGTTCAATTATTACTACCATGTCCTTGGCCAGTGCGCGTCGCTTCTCTGACGGATGAATTTTTGTCGGCGTACTCGGCGAGCGACGCTGCATAAATATGTAGAACCTTAATACAATAGTTCCTTTCGCTTGAAACAGTTAATAAATTATCCACAACCCACGGTTGGTATCGTATTTTAAAAAGGTATGCACACAAGTACGTTTATCCACGAATAGAATAAGAGAAATATATGTGAAGAAATGACGATAGATTTAGCAGGAAAAATTCTATCGGATAAGTGGATTACTTTGAATGAGGGTTAGCGAAACTCATATGCTGACAAAAGGGAAAATCCATAAATGTAAAGTGGGAGTAATAAATAAAGAAAAATTCCGTACGGCAAGGTGTTTCAAAAGTTTCTTGAGATGAAGCACAACGAGCATAGGTTCTTATCTTGTCCTGGTATTGAACTGTGCTGACGGTAAAATATAGCCCACCATCAGTAATTGAAGCGCGTCGTGAATAAATGCCACAGACTCCGTTCTTGGCTCTATAAGTACGGACGTTGAAAACCTGTCATTGAAACTGGCGTTTTTTTAACAATGGAAGCCACACTTAAATCAGAACGCAACGCATCGATCCGAGGAATCCAAGCAGTCGTTGCAGCGTCTGCTCCAGTCTCTTGTGGTGCATTTTGTTATGAAATTTTAGCTCGCGATGTTGGGCTCGAGATAGTCTAGGCTGCTCGTCCTCGAGAATCACTTCGTTTTCCAGCAGCTTCTCATTGTTGCGAATTCAACCTGCGTCGTTCTTGTTCACGAATTCTAACTAACTGCCTCGCTCACAGTAATTTCTCTAAATTTGATTCAAATTAACAGTTGAAAATAATTTCCATGAAAAGAACGTGTACGTTCTGTTCTTGATAGCTCAGTAGATGTAAAAATAAAATTATATTGCATATACTGAATCTTCTATTATTTTCTGCAAATGTACTAAAGAAACTTGAGAATCAATTCAAGACATAGAATAGGTCGTTTATGATTAAACAGGAATTGAGTTAGTTTTGCCCCATGTAATGCTGATAATCAAAATTTTCCAAATGCTAAAACGGGCGACGGACAGAAATGAATTTTATTGTAGTATATAATGCTCTGGCAAATAGCAATGCATCTCCAGTCGCATCGATGCTTCAAAATTAGCTCTATGTCAGCACATTTTAGTATATCTCTAGTTTCATGGATGTTGAGTTGAATTATTAACGTTACGTGGATGCATTGAAGTGCATATCTTGTTGTGCGGATGCATAATTTATTAATGTTGCGCCAATTTATTGCAGTGCATTTTTGCTGGGTACATAGCATGGTGCGCATCAAGAGATACGCATAAAGAGTACCTACATCAGGATTGTACATATCAGGACCGTATACATTAGGACTGCACACCTCAATACCGTACGCATTAGAACTATATACATTAGGACTCATCGTATCGGGACCGTATACGTATCGGGACTGTACACGTATCGGGACCGTACACGTTAGGACTGTACACATTAGGACTGGACACCTCAATACCATACACACTAGAACTATATGCATTAGGACTCCCCGTATCAGGACCGTACATATCAGGACTGCACACCTCAATACCGTACGCATTAGAACTATATATATTAGGACTCCTCGTATCAGAACTGTACACGTTCGGACCGTACACATTATTACTGTACACTTTAGGACTGTACACATTGCGATTGCACGCATTACGACGGTAGACAGTAAGTGGCGGACTCAACACCCCAGATTCTCCAGGCCACAACCCTAAGAAGAGCACACAATTCATTTGTGGACTGCTTTCCTCGATTAACGGGGCATCCGCAGTACTATAAAGAAGAGGAAAAAGAAGAATAAAAGGTTACCGCGCGAGGAGTACGTCCGGCACCGGGTACGTGATTAATTAGCACTCGAGGCACCTTCGACCAGACGCCTGTTACTGAACATGGCGGTCCTCAGCCAAAATATGCTATCAAAATTTGCTTAGCGCACGCTAGGCATTAAAAAAACATCTTAAATTATTCTGAACCATCGATTAGGCTTCTGCTCATTACGGCATGAAAAAATGAGGAAGAGAGGGGAGTGATGTGGGAGGGGGTATTTCGGGGAGTGATGTGGTGGCATATGATGTGGGGGAGTAATGTGGTGGCGCATGATGTGGGGGAGTAATGTGGTGGCACATGATGTGGGGGAATCATGTGGTGGCGTATGCTGTGGGGGAGTAATGTGGTGGCGTATGATGTGGGGTGATGGAGTGTTGCAGTATGGAGGAGAGATATTAAGGGAGTTAAGTGGTGAAGATTGATGCATTGGAAAGTTACAAAATGAGAAGTAATGTGGGGAACTATTCGAATGAAATGTTGTGGTGAGGAGAGAGGTGCGCTGCGATTGAGAGCGGTGTAGAGATGGGTAGTTTGGGCTGAGAAAGCGTTGTAGGTCTCTCGTAAATTTCCCTGGTAAATTTCTTGAGAAGAGAAAAACAAGGGATTTCATACAGTAGGATCATTTGGGTTAAATTTCAATACGTGCGTTAAAATCGTAATCAATTAAACTGAGCGATAAATTTACTCGGATTCTCATCAAGGCGCTTTTCACTAGGGTGACAGTTTGTCAGGGCTCTAGACTTGAGAATTACAGAAGTCACATTTAATTATGATACTGATTAAATTTAATAATTTCATAAAATTTACCTCCGTCACTCAAGCAAGAATTCACAGTTTATGCAGTATTTAAATACTGAAAGTCTTCTTCAATTAGTTACGCAAGTTCTCTTCGTTTAAATCGGAATTAGAGATGGACTATAAAAGACAAAAAGTTTGGCTTCGAACAAAGACGCCAAAAGAAATTCGGAGGAAAGAATGAGCGGGAAAGGTGAAGGATCCCCTTGAGTTGCGCACGCCTCACCACGTCTTTATAGGCCATTAATTTGACTTTTACAGAGCTGCTCCCGAACGTGGAGCTGTGATTGGTTCCGGGGTCCGGATCCGGAACCTTAATCTACTGCAGGCGCTCGAAGAGCAGAGGACCAGGGTAAGTTCTCCCTCTCTGCCTCTCTCCTTCTCGCTGTCTCTCCACAGCAAATAAAACAGTCGCTCCTCAAAGTGTCAAGCATGCGAGAGAGGCCGGTGAAGTCCCGCTTGTTTTACGACGAGCCTTGCCATATGAGGTTTGGGTGTCATAAACGTGAGAGGGTCATGTCACGTCTCGTAACATCCTCTTTACAATCTCTTGGTCCTCACTTGAATTACTTTAATTGTTTTTTTACGAACGGTTATGATCTCCTGCAGGCCTCAGAAACTCGCAGCAGCTTTGGATGCGTTCCTCGCAGAACTTGGCGAGGCAGCCGTATTAGTTTGGGCACCTCGCTGCCAGACTTAGACCCAAGTTTGGCCCAGGAGTGAATGACCGCCAGCATCGCAATTATCAGCCAGAGCCAAAGTTTTTTGGCGCCTCTCGTTTGAGGCAAGTCGTTGTTCAAATACGTGCGAGACCCGCACAAAGTCCTAGTCGCCCTCAGCTCAACTTCTTGACAAAATTCCTCGACATCAAGGCTGGGACATGTCCAACTTCTTTAAGAACGTCAGGCATCGGTGATAATTCTCACAGAGATGGATTGAAGAGTACATGCTTGACGAAAGCGTGATTGCAGTTTAAAACTGTAAGCTCGTGTTATGCAGTCGTAAGTTGCAGGATGCCAGAGTGACTGCGAGCTTGGATTCCACTAAGCATTGGCGGTCGTAACTGCAGAACAGCAGAAATGAATGAAACCTTTAGGAGGGACCGCGGGCATAACTCAGTTCTTACAAAGACTCCGCTTTTTATGTACAAGAGGCCACTTGGACTTTATGAAGTTGTAACTTGGCCAGAAAAGTAAGTTACTAATAAGGGCGAGGCTGGGAAGAGCTCTGTCCCCCGACGTTACCTGGTTGTAAACACGTCGTCGACGGCCCCTCCGCTCATGGCTTGGGAGGGTAGCCGGAGAGCAGCGCGCCAGGGAATGACACTTGAAAGAAAACTGCGCTGTGAGTTAATGCATGCGCCTCGAAAAATGATCTTACCTCTTTTGAAACGTAAAACACGGAATTTGAGGACACAGACAAGCTAGGAAGAAGTTACGAGCTGCGAGACACGCTGAACTTGCAAGAATTCTGAGAACGTATTCTAATGCTGCTGCTGTTTCTTATTTGGGCCAGGGATGGACGACTGACGTGTGTATTGAATCCCTGATGCGTATAACATGGGATTTCACCAACAATAATATATTTCAATGCACTCTCAAAAGCACGAGCATAATTCACAGTTTTTAGTAGAATAATTTAGCTTTGAATTGCAGAAAACAACACAGAGCGTGAAAAGGCAAGAATTCAGAGAGAAAAAACACATCCGTTGAGAGAAATAACATACAAGCTCTGATAAACTGCAATAAAAGCCTTTCATTTGTAAGAGACTGTAATCGGAAAATTAGCTTCAAACGCATTCAATCCCTTCAGAATAAAATCATCAGTAACGAGGAGCAGAATTCTATGAAAGTTGAGCAGCATGCAGCTGGGGAAACTTGAGTCTTGATCTATTCCCGGAGCAGCTCCAAGAGTGGAGACGAAATGACGACCATCGCCAAGATGTCATACAAAGCCCAGAGCGGCCTGCTGAGAGCCTCCCTAATTGAATTACCTCCCTCAAAATGTCTTTGACAGAAGCAATCAGCTTGGCGACTACCGTCTCCTGATTGTGTGATACAAGGGTTGTCAATGCGGCCGCGAGCTCAGAGTCGGGCAAATGTTGCGGCTCGTTAAGACCCTATTGAGATAATTTTGTGCCCACAGTGACTTTGCGTGTGAGGACGAGCTGAGCTCGTATGATCTGAAACACTTAGCGTATGTGGAGGGTGCCGTGCTCATTAGGTTTTGACTAGAATGCTAAGCAGAGAGATTCGATCTATCGCTGCGACGTTTTGAAGCTTTGAATAGATAATTTCTTCATTCAAGAATCACGAAATGTTGCTGCAGATTCAGGATTTCAGTTACTTGGAAAATTGAAAGAGATCCGTGCTTTCAAACGCGTAAAAAATGAAAAGGCAAGAACTCGCACATGTTGAGAATGTGCAAAACTTGATTTCTGACATTTACCTAGTTATTGATTGCACGTATTTCAGCAAACTGCGACGTTAATTTTCAAAGTGAATCCCTGGTCCGTAAATTATCTCTTGCTTGTATAGAAATTTACTAGTTCAGGTAGAAAGGAAATTAAGATTACCGGTAAATATGCTTTGATGAGACTCAAGCTGTTGCTACTCTAGAAGCGATTTGGAAGTGAAGCTGGTGAACGTATACTGGGAGCAGTGAACGTATACTGGGAGCAGTGAACGTATACTGGGAAGCAGTGAACGTATACTGGGAGCAGTGAACGTATACTGGGAAGCAGTGAACGCACAGTGAGGGCAGTGAACTCATAATGGGGTAACTGAAACCCTGCGGGAGGAGTGACGGGGGTGTGTGGGTGAGGCAAGTTTGAGGTGACACAAATCATTGAATTTGTGACATTTATGGTTTTTCTAATCTTATTTACTTGATTTATGAGTATGAAAAGCGTACCATATCAATGCAGAAATCATTGCAGTCATACTCGCCGAGGGGTAACTTTCCAATTGTAAATTATCGAGCATTAGAGGACAAAATGCACAGTTTTCGACGACACCGCGATATGCTCGCACCTGAAGCATGGCCCTGCGTGCAGAGGGGCCCAAAGCGGGTCTATTTGTCCAAGCGGAATTCAAAGCACGCCGTGCACACTTCACTAATCTTGTAGCAAGCTTCCAACAAAAAACATATTCCTTCATGAACTTTATGACACTTCGCAAGGAGATTAAATTACCACAAAAATACACTAATTCCCTCTTTGCAAAACGCCGGAAAATAAAAACCACGTAGGCCCTGCACCTGCATCTGCATTCGATGGGATTTACGGCGTGTGAACGCTAAAGGATTTACAGGAAGGTGGTCGGGAGTGAGAGCGCTGTTGCACCTAGATCGACTCAGTCTGGCGGTTTGAGGCTGGCGTGGCGCTGGCCAGTCATCTCCATACCAAACAGACCAAGGCTATCAATATACCGCTCCCAAATTATCGGTGCGTGAGGCTAGGCCAGCAATAACACAGTCATACGTAAGCTCAGGCGGCGACAAGCCGGGGTCTGGATGTGGGGTCTGGTGTGAGCGTGAGGTGTGGATGTGGGAGGTGGGCGTGAGGTGTGGATGTGAGAGGTGGGCGTGAGGTGTGGATGTGTGTAGATGGGCGACGGTCACTCCAGTTCAGATCAGAAGGAGTCATTGGCGCTACAACGCTTTACTTCTCCCACGTCGCCATGATATTGCCTGGGTTTAATCCTCGCAGATGTATTTTTGTAGGTGCCAACAATCAGATCCTTACTTGCTTTTACCGTAGTTTCTTAATTGTCGAAGGATGTTGGTGTGGGTATTTTTAGAGCTAATGAAATAAATACTTTCTTTTGTTTGCATGCGGATTGGTAAGCCAGACTACAACAAAGCTCACCATCGGGGAAGCGACTGGCTGCTGTGGCCATTTATCGCTCGGGTAAAATAAAGAAAAACAACGACGTAACGT